>BSSO01003328.1:0-16768 GCA_030267885.1 Mesembryanthemum crystallinum | reverse complement strand
GGGGGAGTTGGGAAGAGAGAGAAAAGCTAACTTCCATAAAATTAAAAAGAATAAGGGAAAAACATTGATTAAGAGAGATTTAATTGCCACTTCAACTAATTCTAACAGAATGCTAACCCCGTCTATACGCGGACTATTTTTGTGAGATCCATGCAAACTTCGAATTATTGACGTATATTTTTGATGGTGGGATTATTTTTGTTTAATCCCATAAACTTGGGATTATTTGTGTCAAATTTTCCAAAAAAAAAAAACACTTCTAATTAGAAAAAAAAGAAAAAGAAAACCAGCCCCTCTCCTCACTCCCAGCCCCAACCACCAAACTGACAACCACAAAGAAGAGACAGAAACTGAGAACCCTCCCCGCCGTGCAATGCCCCCACCGTCAACCACCACTACCATCTCTTTTCCTCATTCAAAAACCCCCAATTTCCCATTAATGACATCTAATGAATAGATGTCCCCTCAAAACCCTATTCAAATTCTTCCTCTCATTCTCACTCTCTCAAGGTTTTTCTTCTGGTACGACCTCTTCCGATTGCTCTGTTTCGAAGGTAGCCGCTAAATCTTTGAAAGTTAGACAACCCAAAGATGAAGAATCACCAACAAAGTAGAGTCACTGTGAGGGAATCTCGTTCTATTATCATCACTCCGCCTTGTGAATTTGTGATTCGAGTTGTTTGAAGTCGCTGCGAGGAAAGATGAGAGCAAGGATCAGTGTGAGGGAGAGGAGATGGAGGTTGGGAGTCGCGTGGGTGTCGATGGCAAAGAGCTCGGAGGTGGATGGTGGTTTTGGTTTTGGTGAGGTGAAATTAGGGAGATGGTGGGGCGGCTAGGTTTGGTCTGTTGTCGGTGGTGAGGTGAGAAAGTGATGCGGTGAGGGTGAGATGAGGAATCGGAGGCTGCGGTGATGAAGGCTGCGGTGGAAAATTGGGTGTTTTGTCTTTTGTGGGGTGAGATGAGAAGAGGGGGAAGGGGGAGGAGAGAGAAAATGAGGAGAGGGGAGCTGATTTTTTTTTTAATTATAAGTTTTTTTTTTTGTTTTGTTTTTTGTGTTTTAACTGCCACGTCAGCAATTTGTAACAGAATATTAACCCCGTTAGCATAGGGACCAATATTGTATGATATGTCAAAACTTGGGATTATTGTTGTATATTTCCCATATTGGGATTATTTTTGTACAATCCGCCAAACTTCGGATTATTGACGTCAAATTTTCCTTATATATATACCTATGATTTTGGTATTGGAGATTTAAAAATATTACTCCCTCTGTCCTTTTCAACTGTTGTCAATCCAAATGTGGTGCAGGGTAATATGGAGAAGTAAGTGGATAAGACTTTGTTTGGGAGCATTTGAAAGGGACAAACATTTTGTTGGTTTGACCGTGTTTGAAACGGACGGAGGGAGTATAATTGACTAATGTGGTCCATAAATGGCTATTACCATTTGGTACCAAACTATTTGTGACGGTGGAACTTCATTGAATATAAATTGAGCACCTTTGTACTTGGATCTTGAAGCGCCATTGGAATTGGATCCTTTTAGGGTTTGTTTTTTCCGCCCCATGGTTTCATCGACCTTAAAGTGACCTAAATGACTCCACGGTGCCTATTAGATGTTGTCATGTTGAATCATGGTTTTGGAGTTTAAGCATTAAAAGTAGGTGAGTAGTCAAAGGTTATCGAAGACCCAAATGAATATCACTACAAAATGAGCACCTTGGTTTTAAAACTTTTCAAATTTCTTGGGGCCTGCACCCTAATGAGGGCTGATTAGGTTTTACAATGCTGATTTTGGAAACTAAGGTTGATCAAAGAGAGTCACGTTCTCTATGAAACAATTTGCAATCCCCTTAATATCATATTCACCCTACTCTAACTTATGATGTTTCCAAATTCCCACATTCCCTTGGGATTTTAATTTATATATCACCATGAACCAAACTCATTTGTCTCAAAAACAAAGAGACCCCGAACTACCCCTTACCCTACTCCCAATGTCCTAATATCATATTCGCCTTTGGTTTAGTTGTTTGAGTAGTGAAAGTGAGTGTTTAACAATGGTCACCAAAGTGCTATTTGGGACCCAATAACCTTTTTCTTGTGAGTCTCCTATTTTTCTTTAGTGATTACCTTCCGTTATGATAATAAAATGAACATGTTGGTCTCATAACTTCCCTCGCTGCTAATGTTTTACTAGCTAATTCTTCCGTACAAATATGTTTGGATTTCAAATTTAGGCAATTGCTACCTATATTCACTATCCTTTTTGTTGTTGTCTGTGATGGCGAGGAACTTCCTTTTGATTTGGGCATGGATAAAGAACATCTTCCAATGCACGATCTCAAGTATTCATTGCACTTGAAGAAGGCCAGGTTCATCTAAGGGATGGTGTATCGTGGGTTGATAACCACTTTTAACAGATAATAACGTTTAGACAACAATATTCCGTTTAACATTGTATTGTTAGAGTAATTATGCTTTTGATGTTGTTTTGATCAATGTGGTGGTTATTTATTTACTGTATTTATTTATTTATTTATTTAAGATCAGAACTCATCCTTATAATTAAAGCTATTACTCACTTCTTATACCGTAGCACTAAATAATTTTAGGGATACAACTTCATATACTGTGGCACTAAATTATTTTAAGGATACAACTTCCCAACCAAATCCGATCGAGATTGACGGACTAATTCGATCAAACCTCCATGGAAAAATTCGTAGACATCCAATGCAAAAATTTAACGGCACCGGACCGGTTCCACCCAAGTAAACATTTTACCGGGTCACTAAAAGTTCCGGTTTTCGAATTCTGTAAGCCGACCGTAACCGTAACCGTAACCGTGCTGGTGCCCGGTGGCTCGCACTGTGCTTTTTTTTTTTTTTTTTTTTTTTTTTGACGCATAGATGAAGTCACTAAAACCCTAGTCAAAACCATTTTCTTCCCAAACGACCACCCAAGAAACCGGACGAAGAGAGAGAGAGAGAGAGAGAGAGAGAGAGAACAAGAATTTTGAAGCTCTCAAAAATGGCGGTAGGTATGAGAGTATTCACAGAGAGAACCGGCGATGAAGATGGCGCAGGCCAGCCAGTTCTCGACTCCAACAATGGCGAAGTTCTTATGCACGCTCAGTCAGCCGTTTCCATTGTCCTCGGAAATCGTCCATCGGAATCTCCCGGCACTCTTTATGTCACCTCCAAGTATGCTTCTCTCTCACTTTCCCGCTCTTCTGAAAATTCTGGTAGTTTCTGCTATTTTGTGGTGATTTGGTGAATGTTTTGGTTTCTGGTTTTGCAGGCAAGTGATTTGGCTCAGCGACCTCGATAGGAGTAGAGGCTATGCGGTTGATTTTGTCTCGATTACGCTTCACGCTGTGTCGAGAGATCCTGAGGCTTATCCTTCCCCTTGCATATACACTCAGGTATGTTTTATAGTTTGAATTTCAAGCTTCATTTCTTGTTATTGTTTAAACTTACTGGAGCAAAATTTGGGCTTAGATTTCACATGTTGGGTATCATTGAATTTGATTTGGGTGTCAACATTTGAATGAATTTGTTGTTGTTTGTTGTTGCTGAGAATGTAGGGTATTGAGGTATTCCTGGAAGTTGTGGGAAATTAGCAGTTGCAATTATATTTGCTGGGTGGAGCTGTAGAGTAGTACATTGAGATTGCGACTTGCACGCCTTTGTATTCACATGGTTATCATTCCGGGTTTATCCTTTTGTCTTCTTTATAAAGAAAACATTAGCATTTTGGGGAATAAGGCTAATAAGCAATTAGTAAAGAAACTACCTTTGTAGTTGATGAGCTTGTCGAGGGCTATCAAAAAATAAACCTTACTTCTAATAATGAAGCTTGTAGTAGTGGGGATTAGGGTATCCATAGTGAAAAATTAATGATTGTTTGTGTGCAAATAGGAACTAAAAACATGGGGGGTTTGTTTTTGAATAGAATTGAATAGAAAAAGTATAAGAATGACAAACAAAAACTAACAATGAAATCCATCATTATAAGCTATTTGGCTTAAGAAAGTATCCGCCATTAAAAGGAAATAACTGATCATCAGTGCAATAATTTCAAATTTTCTTTGGGTATTTATTGCAGAAGTCATGTTTCCCATCCTTCCAAATGATCAATTAAGAGCACCAACAAACTAATTATTAGACAATCTAAACCTAGCACGATAGACCTAATCTTACAGTAGCGGTGAACGCTAGAAGGATATATGCCCAAATACGATTATATGATCAAGTATCAAAGCTGTCCAAATACGATTATAAGAGTTGTAGAATCTTTCTTAACTTTTCATAGAATCTTGAATCATCAACTTTTAGAGTTCGGACGTAGGAGATATGCCCAAATACGATTATACGATCAAGTATCAAAGCTGTCCAAAACCGTAAAGTTAACTCGTTTGCTCCAAAGCTTCCAAATGATATGTAAATTAAAATATAAACTTAATGAGTGCATTAGGCTGATAAAATATACTCTTATTAAATACCAAGAATTAAAGGGGTCACTATATTTCTATTATGCACTTACCAATAGTAAATGTTCTACTCTGTGATATATATGGAAATAAAAGCAAAGTGATTTAGTAAACAAAAACATGTCATCTTCCCTAATGACTTATCCTGAAAAAGAAATAAAATCAGTAAATTTTCTGATTTGTGCTCTTTAGTATGAGGACCAGAGTTCTGTCCAATGAGTACATGAAAGTTCCATATGGTATGATTGATTTTTGTTTCTGAATCGTGCTTCTCATCTGATTTCTGATTCCATCAACTTGATGGTAGATTGAGACCGGAGAAGAAGATGAAGATGAAGAGGATGAGGAAGAGGAAGAGGAAGCTGAACCACAAATAACTAATTGGTCCTCTGGGATATCAAAGATCAAAGAGATGAGGCTTGTCCCATCAGACCCTAGCCAATGTATGTTTTCTTTTCTGTGATACATATTACTCTTTCTATTATTCATTTAATGCATTCACGTATAGTTTCCTATTTTGACCCTTTGTTATTATGTGTGATAGTGGAAACATTGTTTGAGGTGTTTTGTGAATGTGCGGAGTTGAACCCGGAACCTATAGAAGGTGAGTACATTCTTGTTACAAATTGAAGAATATATCGTTTGCTTGCTATTACTCAAGTTCACTACTTGTACACTGTTAGGTGATAATGAAGAGGAGCACAATTGGATTTTCAGTGCTGATCAGTTAAACACTGAGGGTCTAGGTATTGATCAATTGATCATTTTCACATTCCATTATACAGTTTAGCTAGGACATATTATTTTGATCCCCTGATATTTCCTATCTTGCAGTGGTTGAACCTTATGAATGGAATCCCTCTGCGGAACACTCCATTCCAATAGGTCATTCAAATGGCGATCATGACTTGGCACGTGATGTACTTCAGGTGAGCCTTATAAGTCTTAGTATATTCAGTGTTTTTCAGGAGAACTTTATATTCAGTGAATTGATCCAAATGGAAGCTTAAGAACACAATTTTCACTCTATCTACTTCATTGTCTTCATTATGTATCACTTTTGTAAAATTTATGTTCAATAGATAGCCGTAATGGAAAGATAGGAGAAGAAAACTATAAGCAAGATTCATGATGTATCTCTTTTGTAACATGTTCAAGCTCTTGGATTACTACTTTCAACTTTCTATCCATGAAGTTCACACATAAGATAAGAGCGTCACTGTCATAAGGCTGAAGTAATTTGTGTTTGTAAGTTGAAAGATGACGTAGCATCATTAGCATAGGCGGAATGGCAATGAGATTTGAACCATAATAAGCAACTTGAAGGTCATAATACCAACTTCTCCTACATGAAGTACAACTAAAACGAGTGCAATAATGGCACACAATCAATTTTCTTTACTCTTCTTTTTTTTGATAACATGGTATCCGAGCTTTGCCCGACTAATCCCATGGGCCCTGAAATTAACGATCAAGAAAACCTCAAGTGGCTCTAAGAGGACTCGAACTTGGGACCTCTGGAATAGATCTTAGAGCTCTTACCAGCTGAGCTACCCCCTCAGGGTTTAGGGAGATGGTATATTGGGGTATTCCCTTAGATTGTTGACAATATGATAATATATGGTTGTTGCCTTAAGATCATCAGTTTAATTCCCACAAAGGCTATATCTGAGTTACCCTTCTCCCCTAGTCCCCTGCCTTAAACAAATAAAGAAGGCTGTATGATTCAAGTAGATATAGATTTTATTTGGGTTGGAGGCACGCACTTCTTGGGGTTACATGAGGGGTACTCTTGACATTATGTCTCTTTTTTCTATTTTCCTATTCCCACTGCTCTTTCCCTATTCCCTTACTAACTGGGGCGATCAGCAATGACAATCAAGGTGCTCCAGCAACGTTTTACTGTCCAAGCAATCACATTTTTTGACTTGAGTCTTAAATGAGTTTGAATTGTTTCCATTAATTTTTTGTGTTAACCAAGCTCCGTTGTCAAACCTTTTTTCGCCTGGGCACTTTTTTCTTTATTATGTTCATCTGATGTTGAAATGCTTGGTGCAGCCTGCTGCTTTCAATGCAGTGAAGCTCGCGCAGGTGAGGTGGATAGGATATACAAAGAGAGTAATCGCCATTTGCCTCTAAGAGAGAAGGATCCATTGTCAAGGAGAGAGAACATTTAGCAAGGGGAAAAGGGGTGGGGAATGCCTATGTGGGGGTCACTGGGAAAGGGTGACCCTCGCATGGACATTAGGTGGCGGTTGTGGTGGTGGGGAGGGTAGTATATGTTATTAAAGGTTTTGGAGGACAGAGAGTAAGGGTTGGNAAGTCCAATTTCCAATCCAACTTATCCGGTTTGGATTGGACTATTTGGATTTCAAATTTGAATTCAAAAATTTATTTTTGAATTTTCAGATTGGATTCGTACTCACTCTTTTGAAGCCCAAAAGTCCAATCCAAATTTTAATCACATGTTTGTTTATATATATATAATCATCACTAAATTATATATGATCCAAACATTTTCCATTGTATTTTAAGATTGTTGTAGTTGACTTTTATATGTTTTATTTCTTACTTTGATAGTGTTGTACTTGTACTCATGTGCATTTTTTCTGAAGTAATATCCTAAAAATTCGTTCACAAAAATATTTGTGGTTTTTATGGGCTCGATTATGTCCTCAAAACATAAAGAGGTGAAAAAAAGTAATGACTATTTGGATTGGATTGGATTATGAAAACATAATTCGGATTGGATTTTTGACTTCAAATTTTATTCGACTCGAATTTGGACTCAAAAATCTGACTCCAAAATTTTCGGACTGGACTTGGATTAGACAAAAGTCCAATCCATAGTCCAAACTTACACCCCTGGCCTTGGAGTGGTTGCCATTGGTAGGGGAACTGCACTGGTGGCCAGTCAGGTGGATACAATGTTGAGGAAGCGAAGGGGAAAGGGGAATCTGAATAGATGAAGGAGGAGGGGGAGGGGGAGACCGAAGGCATTGCGGTAGGGTGTCTGTAGGAGGAGGAGAGAGTTGAGTCAAGGGGCGCTGTACAGAACTTTTATTTGTTTTTGTTTTGCTTTGCTTAAATTACTCATAAGACTGGCTCAACTGGATGTAGATCTTCAATTTCAGGGCGGTTCTCTATTATAATCAAGTCTATGTATCCTTTATTGCACTGTATTACATGTGCGTGTATCTGCTGTTTAGGTTGAGGGTAATTTTCTTGTCTTGAGAATGAAATACCCTTCGCTGATAAGATTAGCATATTATTACTGGCTGTCTTAGCGTCTATATGCTTAGATAGCATATGTAGACCTGCTCAGGTGAACTTGTTATTGACTAGTTGCCCTGTTATGTCATCTTTGGTGTTGGTTAATTTGATCTTATTTTATATATGTGTAATAACTAAAGTATAATTCTGAGTCTGTGTAATTCCTATATTGCCAAGTATAAGTGCTCTTGCGTGGTTGACAAGCAAGGCAATGTTATGTGCAGCCATTTCAATATTTTCCTCCTAACATCTAGAGTCTGACCTGATAATTGACTGGAACAGGGAATTTTTCTATGATTATGTGAGATTGACAGTCACCTTGGTAGTATAACATTTCTTAATGTTGCTTCTCTCTGTTTCAGCTGCAAATTAATGATCAGCGCTTTGAGGATGCAGAAGAGATGGAGCACGATAGAAACAGCAGCCATCAGTGATTCGTATCAGGATCGAAATATTGCTCCTGATCCTTAGTCTAATTTCGGTACCCCCCCCCCCCTCCCCCCCTTGTAACCTTTTATAGGGAGTTGTTCACCTAGTTGCATACCCCGTTGTATAGTACCAAAGATGGCTGCCAATCATGTTTCTTGTTAGCAGCTTCTGGTCATACTGAGGAGGTCGGTCTAGTACAGGTTTAAGTGTGAGAACTGTTTGTAACGCACTTTTAAGCACTCATATCCACAGTGGATTTGTTCAATTCCTCCTTGGCGCCTTGCAGGTAGTTTCCATCTATCGGGAAGAAAATGAAGAATGTCTTATGTTATTACCTTACATTTTGATAATTGACATTCAGGAAGATATCATTCTCTGATAACTTGACATGAGAATATGACATCCTTTATTTTCTGTAGAAAGTTTGTAAGAATTGAGAAGAAGTTGACCTATAGGCATTAGGCAAGGTCATCAAGCTCAAACCTTACACTGGAAAAAGACCAGGTTGGAGGAAGTTTAGCTTCATTGTTTTCTTTACACTATCGAAAATTCCAAATATGCATGACCACTTTGCAAATTCATAAATGAAGTGAGGTGCTACATCCAACATTTTCACGAGAGACCGTCTTTCATGAATTTTTTTTGACAGGGATTGGTAATCACTAGCCTTTTATCAAAGTCCAAATAAAAGAGTTTGGCTCTAAAACCGCAGTACACCTGCAGTACTACCATACAGTTAGGGTGATGGATGTTGAAATAATTTGATAGTATTGATCTTGCTTGCGGGAGGCACTTGAAAAGTAAACCACATATTTCCTTATGCTATCGATCTCAACAGCTTCGGAGATAAAGGGGAACCCAAAATATTGGGGGTCAGATTCAACATTGTGTTGCGGTCTTTACAAACCTAATATTCCAATTCGATAAAAAAGATTAGACATTGGACTTTGTAACAAAATATTTTAGCTAATCGGACCATTTACAAACCTAATACTAAAATCCGATGGCTAAGATTAAATGTGAAATTTTGCATCAAGATGTTCCAGCTACCTGCTACCTGGGGCATTTGAAATAGTCTTTAAATCAACTTAGCCAAATTTCCTACTAGTCTCCAATTATCTTGCTATCCATCGGAGAATCAAAATAAGATGGGATGCCAAGTACGATACTATACTTTGCATTTATAGGATCATGCACCTCAAACTATAGAATGATTTTACTCTATAAACTTGGCAAACAGGTTAATCAGATTAGATTCGGTTGGAATAATTTCAAATTTTTCGAGCTAATTTTAAGTAGGCTTCAGATCAAGTCAACTTTTACTAGTACCTCTTTGAGGAGTATAATCTTCACCCACAAGAGGACTATGGAGTAGTTTGATAATTTAGCAAAGGCCCAACCAAGTGGGTAAAACAGGCCCTTTTAATGACAACATAACATACATTTGCAATTTGGATCCATGATACCCAACCCAAACAAAAGCCCATATTCTAAAACCCTAACCCTAAATAATTCGACATATAAACTACTAGTATTCGCTACTTACCCTCCCATTTTGCTACTTGCTAGAACTTTGAGGCCGCCTGAGCTTGTTTTTCTCTCTCCTCTCTCTCTCTCTTCTCCGCACCCTCAGGTACTCATCTGATCTCTCTTTACTTCTCAATCCCGATTAATATTTTTCAGGTAGTTTTTGTGATTTTGCTGAAGTTTGTCTCTGAATCGAAGGCAGTGAAGGTAGCAACAATGGCGTACGCGATGAAGCCAACGAAGCCCGGGATGGAGGAATCCCAGGAGCAGATTCACAAGATCAGGATCACTCTTTCTTCTAAGAACGTCAAGAACCTTGAGAAAGGTACCTCATTTTTTTCTCATTCCCATCCTTTTTATTTGCCGATTGTTTTGTTGTTTTCATTTTCGTCTTGATTGCCATGTTTGATGTAGAGGTTAGTCTGATAATTTTTGCTTGATACGTTTGTGAGCTTGTTAATGGCAATGTCGTCTCACTTAGGAGCATTGGAATTGTAGATTGGTTTGATTATCATTGATTGTTTCAGCTGTTCTAGTTGAGGGTTTCAGTGGTTTGTCGTTAAATTTAAAGTTTTTTAGGTTGTTGGAATGTTCGGTCAGCTGTGCCAGCTTGCAATTTCAGAATATCATTCAATCATTTGTCATTATTGCCAAGGAATTATATGAAATGAGTTGATGGAATTGGGTTTTACAAGAATGGGATAATTACTTTTAAATTAGGGCTCTGATCTTTTTATGTTCAATTGGAAGTAAGACATCTGTCGTAGGAAAGGTGTTAAGCTGAATTGTGGTTATGTGTTGGAACACCATTGATGTATCCGAGCTACTGTATTATCAACTTGAATATGTTTTAGGGAGCCTATATGCAGAGCATGGCTGCAGTGTAGCATAGTGGCTGATTACAACAGTTCATATTTGGATATCTTTACTTGCCAAGTATTTGGGTCTTACATGGTTGGCCTCATTTGTTTGATGTGATTAATTTTTTTTTTTTTTTTTTTGTCTTTGGCTATTATTGAATTGTCATGTATAGTTGTATGTATTTTGATATAATTTGTCATGGCTCTTTGAAATAGTGTGTGCTGATCTTGTACGCGGTGCAAAGGACAAGCGCCTCAGGGTTAAGGGACCAGTGAGGATGCCCACCAAGGTTCTGAAGATCACAACAAGGAAGTCTCCCTGTGGTGAAGGTATGTGTCGGGTGAACTCTGTAGCTTATTCGTATTGCTTGGAAATCTGATGGTTGATGAGGGATCTTAATGTATGTTGAAGTATCTAGTTACACATTACCTTAAACTTTTACCGTATGATTACAAGACCAAGAACAATCATTAGAAAGAAAGGTGGGTGACTTTCAGGGGGAAAACAACAGCTAAAGGGAATGTTTGATGTATTTCTGGGGTATTTTGTTAAGCAGCTGCTCTTCTAACTGATGGTAGGTTGAGCTGTGTTCTGGTTTAGGGGGTGTGATACATACAACTCAAATTGGGCTTACAAATTACCTTATTTCCCTACATTTGCACATTTCCCTCCTCTCTCTCTCCCCCTCACCATCCGCCAAAGCGTGAACCACCACATGATAATGTATTATTTTTGGCTAGATACACCAGATATATAAAAAGGAAATTTCCTTGGGATCCATCAAACTTCCTGGAACTACCCCCTTGATTCCAAGCATATCGTTGGCTATGGAAGGTGTTTGTTTCTGAATAGGAGTTGAACATTACATGTTCATCGCTTTGTTCTACTGTGTGGAGCTGCCAATTTTAAATTTTGCTTAATTTCATTCCTGCAGGAACCAACACCTTTGACAGATTTGAGTTGCGTGTTCACAAGAGAGTCATTGACCTCTTCAGCTCCCCAGACGTGGTCAAGCAGATCACCTCCATCACCATTGAACCTGGTGTTGAGGTTGAGGTTACAATAGCTGACTCTTAGACATGCCTGTTGAAGTTGTCGTCGTTGTAGGGCTGTTGTAGCTGTCTCATATAGTGGTGCTATCTCACTAAGAATTTTGAAGATACTAAATTGTTTGTTTGAAAGAGATGTTTTCTTTAGCTGTAATGTTATGTTTTTGAAGGTGTTGGAACATGCATTATTTGTTAATGCTTTATCAATAGAACTTCCAATTTGAATGCATCTATGGACAAATCCTACCAAATTTTGTGTTTAGTGTTGTGTTTCTAAAAGAAGTATTTCAAGCATTACCCTGTGAAAGGAGTTGTACTAAATTGCAGTAAGGTAAGCTCTAGGTCTGAACACGACACGGGCCTGTTCTTGTGAGGTTCAGAATACATTGCTTAGGATCTAGGTTCTCGCAATTGTGGTTGCATATTTTGATAGCTCAGTGTCTGTTTTTGCCCTTGCTGATATCAGACCTTTGTGGGATTGTTGGCGAATTTGATTATCTGTACCAGCAATGTTTGAAGATGTATCTCCAAAACTGTGTCGATTCAGGCTGTTCAGTGTTCATTCTTTCAATTGACAAATGTTTCTTGCTTCTGCTAATTTTTGATTTTGAACTTGTTGCTTGCTGTCCTCTCATAATGGGAAATTAGCGGATCCTGATAAGTTTTACCTCGTCTTTTTTCGATAATTATAGGATCTTATTGGTTTCATTGAAGCATGTCCAAACTTACTACTGCCCTCTTCAATGGTGAACTTTTGCTTTTTTAAATGAACTTGCAAAGGCTGCTCTAATGGCATTTTTCTCGTAATGTCGGATTGTAATCTTAATCCTGTCAAGTGACAATAAATACCTGGGAAAACCAAAGTTGCTTTGGTAAAATAGTACTCCCTCCGTCCCGCAATTAGCTTTTAAAAACACCATATTTTTTTGTCCCAAAATTAGCTTTCAAAACCCATAAAATCTCATAACTTTTCTATAATACCCCTCCACTAACTCACAAATACAATAAAAAAATACACTTTTTCTCCAATCACTCTCACTCTTTCTATTATTTTATTCTCTCACAATAATATCTCTCTATTACTTTAATCTCTCACATAGAATTCTCTTTTATTTTTTATTCCTTCTATTACTATAAGGGTAAATTTGTCTAAAAATACTCACCTAAAATTTTGTTCCCTCCTAGTTTTTGAAAGCTAATTCCTAGACGGAGGGAGTAGCATGTGATAGAGGACATGAGAAGAAAATATAAGTTGCAAAATTTGATTCAAGGGAGATAAGCCAGCCTGAGTCTTAAATTCAATTTGAGCATTGTTTGTTCAGCTAGCTATCAAGGCCACTACATGAGCCTTTTGGTATTTGAATAATCCATCTGTACTTTCCAAACGTTTACAAATCACTAAAAAATAAGTACCTATCAAATGTTTACAAACCTAATTTTTATACACACTCCTCTCTATAATACCGCTCAATTATTTACTTTAAACAATTAAAAATTCAACCATCAAATTAACTTTACAAATTAAACTCATTTTTTATTCCCTTTCATTTCTCTCTCTAACCACCATAAACATATCTTTACCATTTCTAAGACACCCTCTCTCATCTACTCTTTCTATCACTCACCAAATTTTTTTTAAAAAAAAAACCATTAGGGGCATTATTGGAAACAAAACCCCTCTCTTTTGCTTTCTTAATTTTCGTATCCAAATGGTTTGTAAACGTTTGAAAAGTACGGAGGGAGTATATGGTTTTAGAAATATAACTTCAATAGCATACTCTTGAGTTTTCGTGTTCTTGTAATTTGGTAAAGATGCCTACTATTCAATTCTCTTCTAGTGTTATCAGTAGTCATCTGAGTTACTGATTTGCATATTTGCGAAAGATGGTGAAGAAAATTCATATACATAGAAGAGAATGCTCTGGGAGAATCTGTACAGTTTTTGGTACAAATGAACATGGATAGCAACAACAATTAAAGCAAATGTCTGCGATTTAGAGCATGGGTAGCCTTGAGGTGTTCTTGGTCGATCTCTTTGCTTGTTTAAAACCAAGGATATGTGTGATCTCTTGCTGTTCATGATCCAAGTAGACCCTTGTAACGGGCATATGAGACTATTATCGCAAATACGAATATCGATACAACTCCAGCGACAACGAGCACCTAACCACGTCAAGTGAAGATCAGTCAATGGAGCACTTTCACAGTACAATTTACAAAAGAATGGTTCTTAGTTTGCTATTTAAATTTGATTCTCAACATTTACGTAAATGCATTTCTTGGATCGAGTTAAAAATGAAACGCAAAAAGGTTGGATCGAGTTAAAATGAAACACAAGAAGTGGCGTCATAACATTGTATTATCATATGGGAACGTGGGAAGTATTTGGTAGCATGGTTATTGAATGAAGTAGGTGAGCATGGGATGAGTAGCACAGTGGCGTAAAGAAGAACAAAAAAAATTGAATGAAGTAGGTGATATAGGCTACTTACCCAATGGAACATGTAACCATAACCATCATTCCACGTGTACGGTATATTGGCCCCAAAAATTGCAGTTATCAGAGAATAGAAGGATACAGCAAGCATAGCTGCATTCAAAAACAGCTCTAACTGCAAAACAAGAAACGCAACATTGTCATACATGTATAAGAATTACAATATATATAAACCTTTGAAGTTATACGAATAAGTAGTACTCCTTAGTAACCATCAAGGCATCTAGTAATGGAAAAGAACTGAATGAATCACCTGAATGAGCTGGTTTCGTCTACTGTCAATCTACAAAAAGGAACAAAAACTTGCTACTATTAAATGCAGTATACATGAATCTCTCAATAGGATATGATCAACTGAATACATCTCGATTCGTATTACTGACCTACCTACCTGAATGTTTATGTAATCTTCGGTATCATCAATGTATTCTCGGAGCTGCAAAAGTTCATGTCACAAGCTCATCAAACTTCCAATCACTCAGCAATGGTACCAAGAAATCATTTCCACCTATTGCCGTATTTCATCCTTAAAGCAAAAGAGATGTATCTCAAACATTATAACAAAAATTGAGCCTTCACCCTATCAGATTAAACTTCTGCATGAGTTGGTTCCTTGGCAAGAATATTGTAGTTTCTTTTCATGATTAACCCAAAGAAGTTGATCTTAGCTAGCAATCTGCGTTACAATTTAGTTTTTCGCGCATCAAAATTATTCGAATTTGTTATTAAGACTAGTTACTGATCACATCCTATTCTAGTTTGACATCAATGAAGCTTATTTTAATTTCTAAGAGTTTTACTTTTGCTTCCATGTTTTTAGTGAAGAAAATACATACCGTTGCTAGTTTGTTGAGTGTGCCATCAATTTGTGAGAAATAAGCCTGCATAAAATTTTGTAGAATAAAGTTTTTCAATTATTGGCAGAAAACATAAAACTGCAATCTTCTTCAATCACACGATAACACAATTATATTAGTAACCTCGAGCAACATTTCGACCTCCTCCACATCATTTTCTTCTCCGTGAACATCTACCACGCTCATCCTGCTTGCTCTTGAGATTCTTGATCCTATTGTGGGTGAATTTGGGAACCAGTTTTTGGTACCTGATTTACTAGAAGGTGAAGGAGCCGCAAAAAACTTCCTTGATAAGTAGAGTTTAGCCATATCTTCATCATCATCTAGGAGTTGTTCAAGCTCATCCCTAACCTACAATTCATCAAGCAAATAGATCCACTTTGAGAAACTGTAGTTTAGATTCTCAACAACTCTCAAACACAAACAATCGATAACTACAAGTGTACTTTTACTCGCAAGTAAATGTGATTACGATATAATGCATCATTTTAGTGGGGGGAGATAGAGGTGGAAAAGAAGAGATAGATGAGTGATATGGGAATTGAGAAGAGTGCAATCGACTACATAGTTAATTATACTAGACAATATAATCACCATTGCTTAATGTTCACCAATGTAATCATCATTACATGAATAGAACTGATATTCCGTTCTTGTTCATTACAAATAGTGATTAGGAAACATAGGAACACACACGCGCGATCATTGTGATAATTTACATATACCTTTTGAACGCGAGTGTATAGCCTTGTCATCCCACTCTTGATCTTCCTGACTCGATCCAAGTTTCGGCTGGTCACCTACCAAGTTAATTAAAACATTCAAGCAGGGTTGTAACCCATATTTGACTGAGAATTATGAGATGACTGACCTTATAGGTGAGCTCATCTAAAGCTGGATAAGCTGCATTCTCCAATTCAGTGGTGCTTGCGGCCAAATAACTACATACTGCTTCTAAAGTCACTTCAAGAACTTGAAGCTCGAACGCGGATTCTGCATTGCACGTTAATTTACCGTTATTGTGATATGGGGGTAACTGATATCAAAATGTCTTATTAACTGATACAATATATACTCTCATAATTAAGATAAAGTTAAGAAGGTGAAGCTAATAGCAAAACTGACATACCATCTTCATCATCGTCGCCAACCATTTCCTTCCGCTCTCCAGCTTCTTCAACATTGGTAGTGTTTCCAAGAGGTACTAAGAGCCGCTTAAGTTGCTCCACCATGGGAATTACATTCTCATCTGATGGATTCCGAAGAAAGACCTCTTCAGCTGTGATGATAGCCTTGATGTACTGCTTACATTACAATAACAACAACCGGTCACCTACTCACCTCACCATATATATATGGTTATAAGATTAAGGAAAAATTCCACTTTGGTTACCCGAGGTATAGCATAATTATTTTTTGGTGACCTTATTTTTGCGCATTCCCACTTTGGTTACCAGTAATTTGAAAATTAGTTTCACTTTGGTGATTTTCCTTAGCTCCGTCAAGTTGACTGTTAGTTTGCTAACCAAAACGACATCGTTGCAATAATGGGATAGGCGTTTAGGTTATTTGGCATTATACCCATTCTCTATGAGCTGTCTGAAGTGGTATTTAGAACCCTTATCAGTACTGTTTTCTTCTTTATTAGGGTTTTTTTTATTTGTTTTTTAAGTGTAAAATGTTTTTGAATGTTGTTTTGTGTGTGGTAATGGATACTGTATTGTTATTATATGATGTATATGTGGTAAACTAACAGTCAACTTGACGGAACTAACGAA
>BSSO01003327.1:0-16774 GCA_030267885.1 Mesembryanthemum crystallinum | reverse complement strand
TGAGTGGCAACATGAGTTTGTTGCGAGTTGTGTAGAGTGCTCAAAACTTGAGGTAGCTTGTGAGTGAGTGGCAACATGAGTGTGTTGTGCGTTTGTACTTAGTTTAGAGGTAAACTTTGTACGTGTTTGGCTCGAGTGAATACAACACGTAGTTGTGAAATCACACAGAGGTGTGGGTAATGGTTTTTACATCCAATTGAGCCTTGGATGGTTTTCCACTCTAAAAACATGATGTCTTCATCATCCTTCACATAATTTATTTACGCCTTTGTATCATTTCAAAAGGGAACAATGATTCTTACACTGGTCCCTCTGCATCAGTTTGCATAAATCGCAAAAATTGGTCGACTCACTTCACCCCTCCCTCTTGTGTCTCCACCTAGCTAGTCATATCAAAAATGTTAACAAGGTTAACGCAGCTAGCAAATTGCACATTTTTATGACAAAAGTGCCAACGTTGGTATATTTTTGTTTAATTTTCTACTTGGTAATAATATTATTTTACCGGGCAAACTTGGGAATAGTAATATCAAATTTTCCTTAAAAAAATACATTAAGTTGTAAAAGTCACTCCTAAATCACTAAAAGTAACCCATAAATTGCAAAAATTCACCATTGGATTGCGTGACAATTTTATTTTTCTTTATATTACCAAAAAGCAAGTTTTTAGTTAAAAGATGGTTAGTTTTTGGCATGTCTCACCAGAATAGAATTTGTGTTTTATGTTACCTTGGCTTTATTAATAGTTATCAACTGCTATTTGTTTTTTTTTTTTTAAGCTACAATTATCTTTTCAACTATTAGCTATTAATTTATTTTAGCAACTAAAGAGTTCATTTAATTTAACCAGCTGTCAATTTGAATTTTCTTTTTTTTACTTATATTATGAGTAACCATTTTCACTTCAAAATGTACTGGGATTTGATTAGGTGTGAAATTTAAAGATGGCTGTGCATCATAATTATCATATCTCATATATATACATACAAGAAGCATTTTTCGACAGCATATGATGCACCACGTAAACAGGCTTTAGAAAATTAGTTGATTTAAAAAAAATTAACGTATCTCATGTGTTGTTATATTCCAGAAACAAGGTTAATCTACTAAGTTAACAAATATTGAATGAAAATCTCTTTATTTGCCAAATAGATGTTCATCCAAAGTTATAAGTTTTGATCAACTTTTCAAATATTTAATTTTTTAATCATTAGAAAGAGTGCGAAATGTACTTTAAAATGAGATCCGTTTGTAGTAGGGATGTTACTAGGTTGATAGTATTTTGTTCAGGTCCACTTAAACCCAATCATAGGCCCATTTAATGTGCTTAAATTTGGACCCATACTCCTTTAGTTTGTAAATATCAAATATCCATATCCAATTATATTGAATCTAGTGGGTTTAATTTGTCATAAATAGGTTTGATTAAGTAGTATTATTAATACATATTTGTGCATATAGGCATACAGAAATTACGAGACTTTATTTAAAAAAATGACGAGAAATTAGGTAACAAAAAGTAAAAAGTACAAGCTAAAAATAAAAATGAATATTGAACAAATCACAAAGTATAAATATAGTGCACTAAACATGTAACAAACAGGTCGTATATAATTGCGTACAAAGTTAACTAAAAAATAGGCATATTAATAGTTGATAGATAATTGTAAATTATATAGGGTAATTTTCACTCCCTCCCCTTGAAGTTCAGAAAAATATCATTCAACCTTGTGTCTTATTAAAAATGTCAGTCCACCCCCTTGAAGTATTGGGGTGGACTGATAATTGCTAATATCTTTTATTAAAACCTCATTAACAATAATACAAATTGAAAAATATGTTATTTAAATTATATATTTACATAAACAAAAAACTTAAAATGTCTTTATATACTCCATATAATTATTTCTTCAAATTGTCAAAGATGTACTTTATGTAATCATTCTATTTATTCTAAGGTACATTTTTCATGATTTTCCATTTATTATGTATTTTTCAATATTTTAACATCAGACCAATTTCTGATTTTTTTTTCATATTATAAACATTGAAAATGGATTACATGAATTTACTTCTTTTTATTGTTAATTAAGTACACCAACTTGAGTTTGTTTTGATTTTTAATTTTGAAAGTTTGATCACTCAAGTGAGATTATGCAAGCACAGATATCCATTTTCTAATAATTTTTTTTTGTACTTGAATTTTGGTGCTATATTTAATTGAATGTTTTTTTTTTGTGTGATTATATTAAATTGAATATTTTAATTTTTCATGCTCTCACATCAATGCCACGCAAAATAAAATGAAAATTAAATCAACGCTCTTTGTTGACAAAATAAAAAGTACTGCTAAATTTTTGAGCAGTATCAAAAAAAATTTAATGTGAAAGCAACCACACCATATTTATTTTAATGTTTAAAATATGGCAAGAAAATTCATGAAAGGTGATTAAAAATATATAAGACATGGAAATTCTAAAAAAGTGATTAAAAAAGAATAAATTAAAATAAAAATGCATGTTTAAAGTTTATAAATATGAATATATAAAAAACATATACATTTTAATATTCTCTTTTTGCAAAAAAATAATTTAAATGGTATTTATAGAATATATATGATTACATGATTTGATTTTAGTGAAAAAATTAAGAATTATCAGACCACCCTAATAACTCAAGGGGGTGGAATGACATATTTAAAAATATATATGGTTGTATGACATTTTGCTAAAGTTTAGGGGGGTGGAACGAAAATTACCCAATTATATAAGCCAATTTGCTTTTATTTTCTTTCAAAAAAAAAGTAAAATTTAATTTTCTTTATGTATAATTAGGAATTTAATTTACATCACTTTGGATATTTCCAAATAAATCTCATGATAAAATCATGAAATAGTTATCGTACAAGTGTATTAATATAAACTTGTGCAATGCATAGTTATGTACAGAAAGATTATATAAATAACGGAAATTTCCTATGGTACCCCTGAACTTTGGCCTAATGCTGGTGCCCACGCTTTTCCAGTAATGCCAGTGGTATCCCTAAACTTTTACTTTAACATTTTCCGTACCATAATGGTTAATGAAGCTCCTTTCCGTTAGTTATTTTTTTACTATTTGACTTAGTTAATTGGAAAAATTTCAAAAAGGGTACCCGAGGTTCAGGATAATAATAAAAAGGGTGCCTAACGTTTAACTATTTCCATTTAAGATACCCAACATTTTGAATTAATTTTCATTTAGGGTCCAATTGGTCGATGTCGTGAAAAACTCCGTTACAAGTGTAAGCCAGAGTTTCTATCAGGATTTGCTTGGAAATTTGCGTTAAGAACTTCTGCAATTAATTGAACCCAAGCACTTGGGTTCTTGTCCAATCAAGTGCAAGTGTGCTCGTCTTTATGAACTTTGATCTAAAAAGTTATATCATCAGCAAGTAATAAAGTATAGACCCTCCATGAACATTTTTCAACCTCTACTTCTTCCTTTTGTGAAATATTTTCAACCCACAAATTCTTGTGTACAACCGTCTAACCATTAGACGACCGAATATAATGGTGACTTTTTGCAATTTATGGGCTACTTGTAGCCACTTAAGGGATACTTTTTATATTTTATAGTAATTTCATAAAACTACCTCAAGTCATGAAAATGTAGCCTCTAAGTAAATAAAAGTAACCACTAAATTGCAAAAAGTTATTCCTCGATTGGGTCAAGTTGTATAAAGTAGCCCCTAAACCACTAAAAATAACCCCTAACTTACAAAAAGTCATCATTAAATTATGTCGTCTAACGGTTAGACGGTTGTACAACAGCGTTACTCTTTTCAACCTCCTTCACCCTCTTACAAGTAGCTATATTCCTTTTTCAAACTCCTCGCGCTTTCTAAAGGAAACCCCTTTTGGATTGAATATTTTCTCATAACTTTTAGAACAATTACTCTTATATGAGGTGGCCTCATACATGAGGCCTGATACCTTGAAGAAGAAAAAATGGTACCACCACTTTTCAGGTACCACTTTTTGTTCTTCAAAGTACCAGGACTCATGTATGAGGCTGCCTCATACAAGTTTTTGTGCTTTTAGAAATTCTAACAGAGTTTTTATGGTCTTAGCCAATTGGACTCTAAATGAGAATTAATTCAACATGTTGGGTACCCTAAATGGGAATAGCTAAATGTCAGGCACACTTTGTATTATTACACTAACTTCAGGTACATTTTTTGAAATTTTTTCTAATTAATTTATGGGGCACAATAAAATGATTGATATACCCTTACTTGCCTTAATTACAACACAGCTAAGTATTTGACATGCCTTTCCCTTATAAATCGACCCACCCACCATTGTTAGACCTCAAAAAAATTTCTTCAGATTTATAAGAGAAATGTTTATCAAATACCTAACAGTTGTGTAATTAAGGAA
This sequence comes from Mesembryanthemum crystallinum, assembly GCA_030267885.1. Classification (NCBI taxonomy): domain Eukaryota; kingdom Viridiplantae; phylum Streptophyta; class Magnoliopsida; order Caryophyllales; family Aizoaceae; genus Mesembryanthemum; species Mesembryanthemum crystallinum. Next base: position 12,353 of record BSSO01003327.1, on the reverse strand, counting down.
AGTAAGGGTATATCAATCATTTTATAGTGCCCATACATTAACTAAGTCAAATAGTTAAAAAAAACGAAAATTTTCATTTTGGGTATCCGACGTTAGGCCTAATTACAATTGGGGTACTTGTCTTTTCAATATTATCATTTTGGGTATTTGAAATTTTAAAAATTGTCTCATTTTGAGTCATTTCACTAACGGCGTTAAGAACTCCGTTAAAATGCTGATGTATCATAAAGAAAAATAGTTTTAAGAAATTTCTAAAAATAAACCAAAAAAAAAAAAATCAAATGTTATGAAATGTTTATTTTTAGTTATTTAGAATTTTCTACAACTTTTTGGGAATTTAAAATATTTTTTGATTGATGATGCGTCAGCATCTTAACGGAGATTTTAACGCCGTTAGTGAAATCACCCAAAATGAGACAGATTTTATAATTTCAGGTACCCAAAATGAAAATATTGAAAAGATAGATAACCAAATTGCAATCACGTCTAATGTCAGGTACCCAAAATGAAATTTTTCCTTAAAAAAAATCTAAAAAAAAAGGAGCTCCGTCAACAATTAGGGTACGGAAAACGTTAAAGTCTAAATTCATGGGTACAAAAATTGATAAAGTCAAAGTTCAGGGGTACCACTGCATTATTGGAAAATTGTGGACACCACTGGTATTAGGCCAAAGTTCAGGGGTATCACGGGAAATTTCCGTATACTTAAAAAAATATATGCATCCATGCTTTGAACACATATCCTATTATTGCACTGTATTTTGTTGTTTTTAGATTATTTGTTAGGAAAATTTGACATGAATAATCCTTAGTTTGGGGTATAAAATAATATTAGTCCCACCTTTGCATAAATATTGGAATAATCCCATGTTTAAACTTGTGTCAGCACAATGGTCCCAGAGTGGACGAGATTAACATCCGTTTATATTTTTGCTTCGATTTTTGAGATGCGTGTTACTGACTTAGGGTTATTTTTAAGTAGCTACCACATCCATGTCAGCAAAAATGTTAACGGGTGTTAACGTCATCGATCCTAAGACCATTGTGGTGATAGACGTTGAAATTTGGGATTATTCCAAAATTTATGCAAATGTGCGATTAATATTGTTTCATACCCCAAAATTGGGGTTTCATGTCAAATTTTTCTATTTTGTATTGTTTTCCCTTTAAATTACTGTTACCAAAGTAAATGTGAATTAATATAAGATATACTCTAAAATTATAACTTGCTTGAATGTTTAAGTTGAAAGTTAAAAAAAGAAAATAGAAAAAAGAAAAATTCAACCAGAATAATAATAACTTAGAATTTAGTAATGTATTACAAATCGTACAACACACAAGCGTAAACCTAGTTGCTTACTATCTTGCACTAGAAGAAAAGAAATCCCAATCTTAGAAGCAGACCTTGGTGAAGATGGAATCTCTAAATGATCAGTTTTCTTGTGCACATTAGTTTCTAAATTTACCAATATATCACTAGTTGATACCCTTTGCAAATGCACAGGCTTATTATATGTCATACGGTATTATAATAGTTATTTAATGTATTTTTTGAGGGGAAGTAGAAATTGCATTAAATAAAAGCCATACGGTATCTACAAATAAGATTGAGTTCAACAAGATAGAAATCTAAAATATCAAAATACATTCGAATTGAAAATCTATCTATCACTTGAGATGTAACAATTCCGGAACGACTTCCTTTTCATCGTTGTTTTCCATATTACAACATTTTCGCAGAAGACCCTGCCAAATCTTTGTTGAATGTTCAGATTCAATATTGTAGACCACATCTTGAAAAAAATAATCCACCGTACCGTAGTACTAGACCTGATCAAGCACGCCTTTTGGACGGGTATGGGTTATCGTTCTAACCCGGTTTTTGGCCCGGACCGACTCGAAATGAAATTCAAACCCCACATTACTTTGTTTTTGCCTTCTTTATCATGTCAAAAAGTTTTTGATCATCCTTGGAATTTCTTACAGCACCATTTTTATTTGTACTTATTAGCTTTATAAAGTCTGGCTTCCATCAAATAATATTCAAAATAAGGGAATTAGCCAATCACACACTTTCTCTCTCACTTCACCTAGTCCTTAAATTGGATGAGTGAAGAGATGTAGGCTAGAGTCCAGAAATGAAGAATGAAAGCATCACCTGTTTCAGAACTTTGCATCACTTGGTTCACACAAGTTTTGTTAACAGACCCACCTCATCGTATAGTATACTTACATGATTGACAGGTTCGAGTTAGTCATATTGTATAAAAATCCTCATAATTTGAGTCTGATTTCGAGCCAAAGTTGAAGCCTTGTTTTAATTATTTAGAGCTGTTCATCACAGCAACAATTTTTTTTTTTTTTTTTTTTTGCTAAAATTAAAGCCAGAGAGAAATGGGAAACAAAAAACGGGTAGCCCGAGCCCGACCAGAAGCCTGCAAGGGCCGGATATGGGACTGGCGATCTCGGCCCGTTTTTGGATCGAGCTGGCCCGGCCCGAATCTTGGGGCAGCTATCAAAGCTTGTGGCCCGGCCTGAACCCGGCCCGGCCTGAACCCGGCCCGGCCAGACGCTTGATCACTACATAGTACCATATGAACCAACAAACTAAAAACTAACAATACTCTCAAAAAAAAAAAAAAGAGACAACCAAACCCAATGAATGGGAGAAAATAACTCTCACAAAAGGAGAGACTGATTTTATTCGACCACAATCAACTAGAAAACTAAAGAGAACGAAGAAATTAAAGAGATTGGAACTTACCATCAGCGTTAAATCGTTGATGGCAGCCCCTGAAACTTAAAAATGGTTTTTTCATATAGGAGTAGAGGAAGAAAGAGAGGGGCGGCTAGGTTTTTTTTTTTTTTTTTCAGGAAACTTAATTAGAAACATTGTATAATAACTATTTAATTATTCATATGTTGTTTGGGGTTGCTAAACGTAACAGGTAAATTACTTTGACGTAACCAAAGTTACTAAAATTACCCTTCCCATTTCCTTACCACTCTTTGCCGCAATCTTCGTCCTCTCTCTCATTTCTTAGAAGTTATACCCATTAAAAAAATGTTCATTTGCCATTTCACTGTTACACTAGACAACACAACTCGTCTCCATTGATGTCCTCTTTCACCCCTATGCCACCCAAGACTGGGTCTACCACACCTTTTACCGTAGCCACCACCACCATACTGCCTTGTGGTGGCCTTGACGTCCAATTGATGTGGGGGAGGGGTGGGTTGTGGTTAGGGGTAAAGGTGGGGATGGGGGTGGGGTGGGCTGGCGAGGGAAATCGGGGAGGAGGTGAACAGACCACGCGAATTATGAGGAACTGGTAGTGGCAAAAGGTGATTGGGAGCAACGTCATAATATTCCAGGGGCGGGTCCATTCACTAGATTATGGGGGGATAGGCCCCCAGTGATGTTGTGGTTGGACAGTTAGTAAAAGAAGGTTTCTAAGGAGTACCCAAATCCCAAAAAGTTGGTGCCCCCAGTTCAAAGAAGCTGATGCCCCATATCCTTTGCTTTGAAGTTCGGGATCTCATTATCCCAACAATAAAACAATAAAAAATGATTTTCAGGCGTGAAATTGGCTAGCTGACAAAAAAGAGAGAGAAAAGATCTTTCTCAATCCCTCACTCGATACAGATGATAGTAGGGGAAAATAAAAATTGGAACTGTTCCTTCTTCTTCCAATCTCCCTTACGCTCTCAGTCTTCATATGCAAAAGGTCACCCAACTAATTAAATGGTGTTATAAAAAAAAAAAAGGTTATTTAAATGGTGAGCATTAATGCAAATAAGTGGCCACTAAGCATTTAAAGAGGGATTTGCCTTTGGTATAACTTCTATTGAATTGAATGTATTAAATAACCTATTTTTATTCTAACCAATTTTTGTTTTAGTTACTTTGGTTTAGATTTGGATGGAACTATTATTTATTTATTTTATTTTATTTTATTTTGTTATTGTTCAATAGTTGGGTTAGGGTTGGTATTTTAGTTGAAATATTTATCTATATATCTTATGATTACTTAATTAGCTAATTGTTGTTGGAGTTGTCGATGATTGTTGAATAATGAGGTGGTTGAAATTTTGAATTGTCTATAAATTATGAATGACCGTTTAATTGTACTATAGAAAAATAAATAAATAAATAAATAAAACACTTATTAATGTTAGTCTACTGAAAATTTAATGAATTGCTTCCAAAAGATAAAACCTCGTATAGAAAAATAGTAGAATGTATTCTTATTATTTGCATAGCACTTCATTTTAGTTTAATTTAATTTATTGTAAAATTTGCTAATTATATGGTGCCCACAGCGAATTTTTTTCTGGATCCGCCACTGTAATATTTGATGGTGTATGCCTTCCTCGTTCACGTACTCGCATTCTCCGAATGACAGTGCTCGCCTTCCTCTTCCCTGCTAACATTAATTATTCCTTATTTTTTGTCAATTTAATTCAACAATGAAACTAACACAAAGTACTTGATTATTTTACTTCTATTATTATGGGAGTAATGTGTAGCAGTAGCAAAAATGCAATTCCAAAAGAGATGAGAGAAAAATGAGATAGGGTAGAGGAGAAAACTGAGAGATAGGGGAAGGGAGACTGTTACAATTGAAAAAGGTGTTTTAGGGATTTTTGTGACCAAAATGGTTACGCCAACTAATTTGTTAGTTATATTAAGCGGTTTCAATGTTCTTTTGATATTTTATTCGTATATTTTTTTAAAACTGTCGAGAAGAATGGAAAAAAGGAATGAAGTTAATTTTAATCATTTAAACATACTTGGAAATAAAAGCCCCAAAAATGATATCACTAGAAAAGTCATTTTTGAATGTAAAATCATGATCATCTTTCTGACTCTAAGAGCGCTATCAATGGAAGACTCAATAAACGAGTCAATTGCACTTTTTCTCTCTTCTAGCTCATCTACCACCATTCTCCTCAACCCATTTCATTTTTGCACCCCCAAATCCCAATGGAGACCCAATAAATTGGGTCACGCACCCACCAATTTATCTCTACGACCTCACTTTCCACTACATTTTCACTCTCATACTTTCCAACATTCATAATTTGTTTAGTTTAATTAATATGTGAAAACATATCAAAATGATTCTCTACTTACAGAGGAGAGAAAAATAGAACCGCAAGTAGTTTTTATTTATTTTTTGGATTTTTTTTATAGCCGTTCAAAATAGAATTTTGGTTTAGAAAAAGGGTTGCCACGTGGTGCATAACCATTGGCTGGTCTCCAAGACTCATTTGTAGAGAATCAAGTCTTTCCTAAGACCTATTTGCCAATTGCATCTCAATAATTTGACACCAATAATTTCATCTCCATTGGGTGAGTTAACGTGGGTCTATTGCTCGAGACCTATTATATTGATTCCCACTACAAGATCTCTAATATCTTGGATTGCATGTTGCATAGTTTGTCCCTTCTCGGTTGGGTAAAGAGGACACGGATCCGACTCATTTCGACCCGTAAAACTGTCCGTATTCCTTGTTTGTTTGCTGGAGTATGAATGGGTTTTATCACCATCATCCATGCTCCATAGTCTTCTTTTTCCTCTAGCTCATACTGACGAGGAAACTCAATATTTCATTTTGTGAGATAGATACATTAAAATTTGATCTTTAAAGGACAATCATGTTGTACTGAGGTAGAGAGGAACCTTTGGTATGCTCAGTTGCTCACCAAACATATTGCAATTACTCTCTTTATCTCAATTTACCAAACTTAAAACAAATTTGGTGGAGTCCTTCGTATTGGATAATCCAAAATTTACCATGGAGGCTAAACTTAGATAAAAATGGTTTTGAAAAATTTACCTCCATACTTAATCTATCATGTGAATTTTCTTTTTCCGACTTTTTTCAGTTGTCTTGTGTATGTGCATCACCTTCCCTATTTTTGTTCCAATCTCATGAAGAAATAGCGCATCAAAAAATTCAATTGAGAGGCAGGGAATACTAACCTAAGTCGTAAGAAAATAAATAGATTCATCATCGGAGACAAAATTAATGACGCATATCCGATTTGTAAGATAATAATCTCCTATCATCTAGGAGTTGGATGAGGACATTGTGAAAATCATCCATGTTGGTAATTTAGTAATATTGTAGGAGCATCTGATGTTAATTAAGACAAGATCACCCTTTATTGCCCATTTCGTATTGAGTCTTTTCATTAAAAGCATATATCTAATGCTGTTGTTAAACATTTTGGTGATAAGACTATTCCGCCAAGGACGACGCAACCATTTCTTCTATTCCTTAGTAAGGAGAATGGTTAGGCATATATTGGGTCATCTTCTAGCTAGGGGCGAAGCCACATGGGGGGCTGGCATAGGCCAGGCCCCCCCCGGCCCAGCCCAAAAGCTCTTTTTTTCTTTATTTGACCCACGTAGCAATTTAAGGTCAAATAATTTAATGTGAAGTAAGATAGATTACAAACTATTGTGGCAGAGTGGTATGGGCACGCTTTTACTCTTGGGCTTGTGGGGAGTAGAGAGGTTCGAATCCCATGAGCGACTACTTTTTATTTTTTGGGGTTTTCCCCTTTTCTTTATCCGTTTGGTGCGTGTGTTGTTTTCTCTCTCTCTCTCTCTTTTTGGTTTCTTTTTTTGCCCTTCTCTATGCTTTAGTAACTTTCAACTCCATATAAATAAAACAAAAAAGAAAACATCTAATTTCTACCACTTATTACATTGAATAATCAATCAAACTTCGGCAAGCACATTCTTTAATCTCTAGCTTTATTAATTTCACTATATTTCAATGGTGTGTCATGTATTTTTATTCATTTAGTTTACTTATGTAGATTCTTTTCTCAATCTAAATTGATGAATCATAAAATATTTTTAACAATTAACGCTATTCATATTAGAAATTGAATTATTCTTTCATTGAATAATCCATAAAAGTTCATATTAGACATTGGAAAAAGAGATTGTTGAGAGGTTTAATTAGACTCTATGATTATTATTTAGTAAAAAAAAGAAAAAAAATTGTAACATTGAACTTTTGTTGGGAAAGGAAAACACACATGCCAACGTTAGAATTTTTTCTATTATAGGCTTCAGCCCCCTACTTACAAAATCCTGGCTTCGCCCCTACTTCTAGCGGTGGTTGGTCATCATCAAAGCCGTCTCCATCTTCATCTTCGTCATTGAAAGTAGGGTTTGTGAAACTAGAAATTTTCATTCCTTGGTCTTCTTGTCCTCATACATTTTCTATATGAGAAGCGATGAAGGTAGAGTAATTCATAGTGTTGTTATGCATATTTTGGACAAAACCTATTGTTGTGGTGTGCAGACTCCATTAGGGCTCACATGTGTGACACTTGAATTCTATTTATTTGTGTTGGTATGGTAAGTTGGAACGGGTTAGTAGTTCTCAATCAGTTATTTATGTCAAAATCGTGGTCCGATCAATCCCATAACCGAAAGTTTTGAACCTCGCCTATTCGTTGAAGCATATAAGGACCTCTGCATATCCGATGGTTGGCAACTTTTGTCTATGACCCTAGTAACCATCACACATAACCTTTTATGTGCTAGTGTAATTTATAATTTCCCCTAAACTCATACATAACTATGTTCATGCACATGTAGTCAAATTAACACATAATTATCATGTCAACACGTAGTTGTTCAGAGGTAAGTTTGGTGAATATGAATTTAGCTCGATTTTTCCTTAGATATCTCATTCTCGATTAGAAATTAAACAATGTAGAGACTATTCTATTTACTCAAGACGATTTTTTTTTTCTCACCTCCTTCATAATACTTTTCATCCACCTCATATAATTCCCCTTTCATTTTATCTTCTTTTCTGTTCTAACTAGTTGTCTAGCCTATAGTCATGTGCCCAATATTCTTATCAACTCATACTTCATGTAATTATTCACAACTCAATCACTAGGTTAAAAACATAGAATCTTAAGTAGGGTTTGTAAAGGTACCCGAGTTACATCAAAATTAAGGACTTGGTAATGCTTGATCAAAGTTTAAAAATTAAGGGGCTTCAATATATTAGAATAAAGCGAGAATCTCGTCATAGGCACCAGAATAAAGCCCTAATATTGATGATGGTGCAAATCTAGAGTCTTTATATAACTGAGCTCAATTGTTTTTCAAATCCTAATAGAAGAAAGTGCCGAGTCAAACTTTTTGGCCTTAATGCCAACATATTCCTTTACCTCCAAAGACCTATAACAAGGACCCTCACATTTTGGATAATCCACAAAGGGACATACTTCAAAATCAAATGGAGGAGCATAAAAATAAGCAACAGAGATCCTATGCTTGTCATTGTTGACAACTGCCCTGTGAAGCACACTGTGAAATCTTGCATTTGAAAGTATATGAAGAAGATCCCCCACATTCACAACTAGGGCACCCCGATCCGGGTTCAGAGGTACCCACCCGAGCCCGTCCTTGAACAGTTGAAGCCCATTTGCATTTGCACTTTGGTGGAGGATGGTGAAGAACATTGAGTCAGTGTGCGGTGCTAACCCTATTGTTTGGGTCGGGTTTGGACATGTCGGGTAAGAGTTTAGCTGCAATGCGGAGTATATATTTTTCCGGTCGCAGGTGGGGTCGTGCTTGGCCCAGTATGCAGTGGTTTCGGGTATGCTGAGTGACTTGAGGAATAAGCTCATTAGTTTGTCTCCAAGCTCCTTCATCCCTCTTTGATACTGATCCATCACAACACTGCCCAAAAAAGAGAAATAACAAAAATACAGACAATATTTTATACAATCGTTCTCTTATCAGGTTGCCTGATATATCAAGCGAGTACTGGGCTAATAAAAAATAGTACTGTGTAAGCGAAAAACAGTACTGGAGGGGTACTAGGTAAAAAGAAAAGTGATACTAGTTTTTAGTCGTCAGTACAAATATTTAGCTTATCAGTACCATTTTATAGACTACCAGTACATTCGCTTGATATATCAGGCCGCCTGATACAATATTTTGTGTATTTTATATTCAAAAGTTTTCAAATTCTTCCAATATTTAAACCTTTTCGTTTGTTGTTTGTTTTTTGGTTTGGACGAATCTTCTTGATGAAGATGTTATCTAGTGTTACCACTAAGGAGTTTAGATGATTCAGTAACCCACATTGACTAGCATCGTTCAGAGTACAAAATAAAATTAAAAATTAAAAAAATTATGGATTTTGTGTAACGACAAGTGAAATATGATGCCCCTTTTACACACCTCTTAAGCTATGTTTTCAAGATCACGGAAAAAAATTATGAAGATCTATTTTGTTGAATTAAAATTCATCTATTAATNCAGAACGGACGGGCATTTGGAGCTGGAACATGTTCGGCTTTGTTCTCCTTAATTTATTTTTGTTGATTTAAGCAAAATAAACAAAAAAATTTACAATCATTAAAAACGAACCAAAATCAACAAAAAATAGTAGAATAAACAAAATCAGAAAAAACAAAAAAAAAAAAAAACAAAAACAAACACTAGCAAAAACTATTACAGTAGAATAAATCGAAACAACAAAAATCAACGAAAATAAGTATTATCAACAAAGTTGAACAAAAACTCAACAATCAACAATTAATATCAACAAATATAACATGAAAAGAACATAGCATTTCTTGTGGATATGAAATAAATTCTTGTTACATCTTATTTAAATTTTATTTAACCAATGCAGCCGAATCAGTTGTCGATTCTAGTCTTTCAGACAAGGGTCAAATTTCCAGCAATTCAAGCAGATATATGGTTGCACTCACCACTAGTTATTATGAGATACTAAAATTTTTAGTTCCTTGTATGCTTACATAGACTTCCATGTACAATACCAAATAATTATATTCATGCTAGCAAACTCAAATGAGATTAAATCAATGTGCATTCTAATGTAAGTACTGAACTTACCAAAATTCTTGATATTCATTAGGCCAAAGCTCCATTGCATGGTTAACCATGGAATCCCCTATGATAGTGAATCCTTCGGTCCACATTAGCTTCGAGAATAAAGGAGCTATCTTAGGGCTACCATAACCAGTAGCACTATTGGGGGCTCGTAGAACCTTCATTTTCTCCTCAAGGGGAAGGGAGAATAATCTCTTAGTTTGATACTCCACCTTCTCAATTACTTGTTTTGGAACTCCATGGTTAGTGATTTGGAACACACCCCAGGTCTCACAAGCATGGAAAAGAAGACCCAAATTGGGATCCTCAAGATCAATTATAGGGATAAACCTTAATTTTTCCTTATTGTTATGATCAAGATTGATTTGATCAATCCATGCATGGGATTCTGGGACTTGTTTTATGGAGTTGAAATCTATAGGAATAATATGTTGGGGGTCTACAAGATCGTCTTTTAAAGCTTGTGAGATAACACTCATATTGGTTTTTTTCTTTTCTTTTTGTTTTTTAAATTCTTATGAGAAATGAAACTATTTAGACAAACAAAGGACTAATTTGGGAGATTAAGGATAGATTGGTTATGTTGAAGGAAGTGATGAGTAGGGAGAATTTGGATGTAGTGATGGCAATGGACTCATTAAAACTGAAAGATATATTGATATGAATATCATGAGAGGGCCTTTATTTTGGGTATAACTTAAAATAAAAAATGGCACATATTTATAGGCACGCAAATTTATTTCTCATTAATGGATGAAAAGACAAATCCACTATCCAAATGGATTTGCAATCCCACAAGATTTATGTCATAATTAATTTTCTTCTATCCAATAGAAATGGATGTACATTTTTACTAAGAGATCACCGATCTTAATTAGTAATAGAGTTAAGTGCACTTTAAGGACCTTATATTTGCAAAAATTTTGGTTTAAGCACCTCATATTTCATTTCGTTGGTTTGAGGACCTCAATTTATTTGTTAGACCAAAATACCCTCACCTAATATTTGATATTTCATTGACATTTTTCATTATTTGTTAAATTTATTTTTCTTTTTATGTTCCTCATGATTCTCCCTCTCATTTTCTTCCTTTTTTTCTTCTTTTTAATTTTTTTACACTTAAATCTCCCATGAGGGACACCTAGCTATTTTCATGCATTGTATATGCATACTTTTTTATTTTGTTACAATCCAAATAGGAAAAAACTTGAACTGATTATTTTAGGAAAAAAATTCAATGTTTTATCAAGAAAAAATTGAAAATTTGAATTATATACATATGACGAAGGATAAAAGTATCAATTGAAATTGAAATGTATTGGAAAATTGATTTTTACTAAATAATTTTTTTTCAGAAAATAAGGAAATATAGAAATATTTACGCTGGGAAAAAAATTGTGGTGGTAGAATACTAAAATGAAATGAAAAATATCACATAAAAATATGAGAGAGAAATATGTATGATTACCTAGAAATATAATTGGAAACAATTGAAGGTAATATATTTGTTGGGTGTGAGGGTAGTTTTGTCCAAAAAGTGGGTAGAGGTCCTTAAACCAACAAAATGAAACTTCGGTTCCTTAAATTAAAATTATTGCAAACGTTAGATCCTTAAAGCATAGTTAACTCTTAGTAGTAATAACATACAAACTAGTTTGCAATCCCGTGCAATGCACAAATTTAACCTATAATTAGTTTAGCAATGTTTAAAGTTGATAATCACAATCTTACGTACAAATATTAAACCAAATTGAAACACATTATGGTGTCTTTTCTTCTAGTTCTTTCATGATTTTATTGGGTGAAAAAGTAATCTTTCTCCCATGTATCTTATTTATTTACTCCATCTAGATTATTGGGAAATTTATAGGGTGCCCTTCTGTTTTGGACTTTTCTATTTGGAAGACAATGTTTTTTCAAAATTTACATGGTACCCTTAGTTTTGACAATATCTATGTGGTGCCCTTCCACGGACTATCTATATTAAAACACAACGCACCCTCCTCTCTATTTGACACATATCAAATTTTAATATCTATTTAAATTAAACTAGTTTGTACCCCGTGCGATGCACGGATTAGAATTGTGATAAGTTGATTGTTGTAATATCATTATCACATTTTTCTTTTCTTTCTTTTTTTATGAGTTCATTTGTATAACATTTTTTACCTTGAAAATTTATGTGTTTGTTCGCCGTAATGTGAAATTTTGCATCACATAATACATGCGTTAAAAAATGAAAGTTCACTCACGTTTATAATCTTATCTAATCAGGCGTGAGTGAAACCAAAAAGCATGCCTATTAGAAGTGGATTTTTTGCCTATTAGAATTGGTTAATTTTGTATTAGAATTGGTAATCTACTTTAGTGTTTAATTAACTTATAAGCTTAGATGTCCTTTTAGGGGGGGAAAAACCGGATGAGCTATTTTTCTATTAG
>BSSO01003326.1:0-16780 GCA_030267885.1 Mesembryanthemum crystallinum | reverse complement strand
TGGCATCGACGGTTTTTTATATACCCAAGTGGCAAAGGGTGGTTATAAAAAATACCCATCTGGTAATTCGGCGCTTTAAACTTTTATTCTCTTTCTTGGGTTGAGTATGCTCTCTTTGTCGGCTTTAACATTCAGTAACAGATTTTCCGTTCTTGAATGTTTTTGCAATGCATTAATCTGCATACATTTTGCTTCACTGCATGCTGTCTCATATACATACATATGGAACACTTGTACACATGGACTTGTAAAACTATTGTCAAAAAGTTGAATGGTTTTGTTGTTATATGCTGCGGAGTAAGAGTTATGAACTGACTGAGTTTTATTCAGTTGCATCAACAAGACAACAACAACCCCCAACGTGGTTTGCTGCTGGCGGGGTTTGGGAGGTCAAGATCTGCGCCGCCATACCCCTAACTAGTACAGATTGTTTTTGAACTCTTGAAAAACGTTTCGCAAACTATGAAATATCCACTTGAAAAGCATAAGTGCTTTTGAGATGAGCGGGTAGATACTTACAGCAACAACTGCAATGTTAATAGTAGACTAGCTTGAGAAGTAGTAATAACAATGATATATGATGATAGTAATCTGGAGAATAATAATGTAATTGTATTATTTGTGGTGCTAGCATCATCTACAAGAATACTACTAAAGTAAATGTGAAAAGTCACATAATTATACAACTTAGATTTTGTTCTCTTCATGAGATATTTATACTTCATTGTTGATTCTAATGGTTTTTGTTGAAATCAACAACGTGAGAACATAGCGTTAAGAGTTAGTAAAAGAAGCATTGTAAATCTAATCTTTCTTAAATCTTCCTGCGGTTTACAGGTACTACCAAAACTTTCATCTCAGACATTGCATGCACTGCTGACCTCTAATGAACTGTGGGTACCTAGTGAAGAGAAACGGTAACCTGGTACTCATAACTTTTTTCCCCCTTCAGCATTTGGGTATATGTGCAGCTGGCTGACGATGTTGTATTCTTTATGTGAAGGTTTGAATTGGCATTATGTACATTGCTCAAGAAAAGTAAGGCGAAAACTGATGAAAAGCAAAGTTACATTGTGGAGACAGGAGAAATGAGTAGTTGTGGCACTTCTGAATCAAAGGGGAAGGGTTCAATTGATACATGCTGTAATAGAGATCTGGAAACTGAGCTACGAATTGTAAGTTCTGAAGATGATCTCGATGGCCATAGTGCCACTGATAATATACTGGTTGATCTTGCAGACCCTGTTGTTGACTTTTGCTGTGATTTTTGACACCAACCTACAGGTGCATCAAGTTACCTGCAGCGAGCCAAATATAGGGACAGGACGCCCTAGCAACATGGAACAACCTGCCCAGCTTTCTAACTCTTTTTCTGATTCAGACAGAAGCAGATCCTCTTCTTATGTTGGAATGCCAGTTAGTTTTGCTGCGAGTGGACAGGGGAGTGATGTTACACCTGTAGAAGGACCATCTGAAGAAAGCATATGCTACCATTTTAGTAACGCTAATTGGCTCAAGGGAAATGATTCCAGGCTATGTTCCTCAATTGATTCTTCCTGTAATGAGGTCATGCCTGGTGAATGGGGAAGAGATGACTTGTCTCTTTCATGGGGTGGCAGGATTGTGGGAAGAAGGCAAGTCAAGGGCTTTGGTAATGGACACTGTGGTTTAAGAGGCGAAGAACATGAAACATTCATCAATGTCTTTGAAGGGGGCTCAGTTATATACTGCAATATGTCTTTTGAGGCTCTTCTAAATGTGAGAAAGCAGCTGGAAGAATTAGGTTTTCCATGCAAAGCAGTGAATGACAGTCTTTGGCTCCAGGTTTGAAACTATCTTTTGGATCTTCTTGTTACTGGAATAGCTGTCTTTGAAGCATTTTTAAGATCATAACTTAACAAGAAAGGAACTGTTTCTATACTTAAATTACCACTTGAAAGGAGGCTGAGTTCGACAAGTGAGAACATGCATATAGCAAACTGTTATTGCAGTGAAGCTCAGGGGTTTGTATTTTGGTTTTTAATTGTGGTTTCTTGTAGTTTAGCAAGGCAGTAATCTTGTTGCAGGGTTTGGGGGTTAAACATCCTCGCATGTTATTGTATTTCACCATCCACTTCAGCTAGGAAACAACTCATTTCATGCTTAGGTGATACTGATGGCTGCAACCTACTAAAACGAAGCATGATACACTTTAACAGAGGAAGTCTGTCTCAGTTCATTCAATTCAAACATTGGGTCATCAAATAGCTTCCCAAAACGTGCATTCACTGCCTTAGTGTATTCACTGCAAGTGAGTGGAGTATTTCCCCTGCTCTTGACAAAGGCTTGATGCCACTGAAGAGCCTTGTCTTTCAGGTGAATTGCAACAAGCTTCACATTAATAGAATCAGTGACATTGTCCAATTGAGCTGTTGTACCCTATACAGCCAAAATATGAAGTTTTCACCACCAAACCTTGGAAATTCTACCTTAGTCAAGAATAGCAACAACCCTTCTAGAAGGTGGTTTAGCTAAGGTGCACTGATGATTGATGCATTAGGCAACTTCTTTGTTTAGGGTGTGATGCTGTGTTGTAGCTCCCCCTGCTGTATTGAACGTTTACTTGGTGAAATGAAAATTTTCATTTTTTCCCAAAAAAAAAAAAAAAAACTAGCAAAAACCAGCGGTTGAGTAATTGCTCTTAATAACCAAGGAGGATTGGTAATTGAAGAATAATCCCCAAAATTAATGAATTAACTGAGTTGATATTTAAACTTGAATGAGATACGCAGAGAGATAATTCAGAGAAGAGAGGGAGGATAGATATCATCATTGATGCCTTTGACATATTACAAGCTCACATATATTTTTTTTAGATAAAGAGAAACTTTTATATTCACTCAGTGTCAAAAAATTACAGCAAGGACAAGATGTCCTCCAAAAAGTAGCCAATTACATATGAGCGCAATTGTGCTGAATCTCTGTAATAGGATAAGCCCGTAGTGCCCCTCCAGCCATAGCCCATATAGATGCCAGATAAGAGATCAACCGAGATGGCCTCTCCATTGAAGACCCAGGCATTACTCTCCAGCCAGAGACACCAATCGATCGCAAAGATATCAATGTGCCATAAAATCATCCTTACTGGTCCTGAAACCCACAAACCTCTTCTGAAGAAACTCCACTACAGTCTACAGTACAAGAGCAAACCCACACCTCTTCAGAATACCGAACACCTGCTCCATTAAGTAAGGAACATATGCAGCGCTGTCTCGCTACTTCCCTAGCAAAGTAAACCCATATTCGGCAAAAGGCACACTCCTAGTCTCCTCCTCTGGTGCAAGTCATTAGTGTTCAGTCTTATCTACTTCCAGTATCCACACAAAAAGCCCGCACCTTAAGAGGCACCTTTGCCTTCCAAAGAAAACCATCCATGGGAACTATGGGAATGGAGCTCCCAAATGACAGGTGAGAGATTTACATGAGAATTCCCCCAAAGAATCACCAACACATTTCCTGGATTCTTCAGTCGTTAGTCCTCTCCGCTTTGCACCACATGCCTATTACCCATTTCTACAAAGTTTGGACTCCTCAATCTCGTGGAATTTTCATTTCACAAGGGGTGTTCTCGGGAATTAGACGAGCTTTCTGAGCTCCTTCCCCTGCTTGACTCCTTCTCATACTCCTCCAAGTTTGACTCCAAGGTTTGGGCTCTTACAAACACTTAGTCCTTCTCGTACAATCCCTCTTCCAGCATCTGACTTCCAATCCAGGGCACTTGTCTTTTCCCCTGAATTCTCTCATCTGGGTTGCCAAAGTGCCTCTTAAGGTACATGCTTTCCTTTGGACTGCAGTTTTTAATAGAGTTAAGACCAACAATCTGAGGCAAAGGAGGAGGACGGACAAGGTGCTTTCAGCCGATGTTTGCATGATGTGTTATAGTAGTTCGGAGACAAATGAGCACCTATTTCTGCATTATCCATTTGCTTGGCATGTGTGGTAACGGCTCTTTGGCATCTTGGGAAGAACTGGGTTTGCCCCTGTGACCTAATGCAGATTTTGCAGGTTAGATTTTGAGGGGGCGCGAATGGAGGGGAGGATTATGTGTAGATGTGCTATGTATGCTGTAGACCTGTAGTATGGTGTATCTGGATGGAGAAGAATAACCAAGTTTTCGAGATCAGTTTGTACCAGCAGATTTGGTTTGGGATATGATAGTTTTTATGGCTTCATTGTGGATTTTGCTCATAGGCTATTCCCCGAAATCCCCTTGTCTGACGTTGACTTTGATGTAACGAGGACACTTTGTCCTCCACTCCCCTTGGTACTTTTTTTGCTTTTAATACAATTATTTTCCTTATCTAATAATTTTGTACCCACTCATTTGGGTACAATCCATATTTACTCCAAATAACCCTATGGCAAAGACTCTGCGGACTCAGGAAACCGCCACAATCATTTGCCCACAAGGGCTATGTTGTTGCTCACCAACTGCCAAAATCCAAGCTCCTCTCCGACTTAGGTCGCCCTACTGTATCCCATCTCACCAAACTCGATCACAAAAAGTTGCTCATCATCTTCTCAAAACGCTGTGCCACTACCACCAGAATTTGAAAGGAATACCAGCGGTGCAGGATTGGAGGACTGAAGAAGAGTCATCCTGCCACCCAGCAAAAAGCAATCCCGTTCCCAACCACCTAACTGTCTCGAAATCTGCTGCACCATCGGCCACATCTGAACCTTACAACCTGCCAAATTCAACTGTTGTTCCAAGAAAAGCGTCATCAATAATCCCTACCAGGCTATATTTTGCATGAGATTAACTCAAAAAGCTGCAAAATAGTCAAGACATACTTAAACTTGTCAAGATCTGCAGACACGAAAATAACAATGTCGTGTGTAAACTGCAAATGAGACACCTTCATAACTTCCCTACCCACCTTCAAATCATCAACCACCTCCACCTCGACACTCCTCTCCAACATTGTGCTTAGCATTTCAACCACCAGAAAAATAAGAAAGGGGACAGTGGATCCCCTTGTCTCAAACCCCTAGACGAAGAGAACCACCCCCTTGGCCCTCGATTAACCAAAATTGGGGAATAGGCATTCGAGCAGAAGCCCTAGGCCCTTTCCAAAAAAACGGCAACTCACCATGTCATAAGCTTTCTTAAAGTCGAGCTTAAAGACCATCCCTTGCCGACCACTCCTTCTAACATCATTAACCACCTCACTGGGCACCAAAGCAGCATCCAAGATATCTCCCTTCAGCAAAAGCACAGAATTGGTATCATACGTGGTCAGGACCGTCCCAAAGTTTTTAAAAAAAATTCAAAGGCCCTGTGTGTAAATGAAAATGGGGCCCTTCTGGTGAATAAGATATACAAATTTCAAGACATAATTTCATTTCATAAAAGATTTTTCTTTGAAATTTGATAAAAATGAGGCCCCTTCAAATTCGAGGCCCTGTGCGGTCGGTCACTTTGCACATGCTAAAGGACGGCCGTGTACGTGGAAGGATGGACAACCATTTTGCATTAGATTCCTTTGGGTTTCCAGCTCTCCAGTTTCCATGATGCTAGTCATGCTCATGCAACTGCGTCCTAGTTCTTTTCCACGCAAACGGGGATTAGGAACTTTCACTTGCGGAGGGCCCCACAGGATTTAGAGATGGATGAGCTTACGGCTTTGCTTTCTCTTTTGGAGACCGTGCAGTTTTCCGATGTTGATGATTCCATGAGATGGTTGGTTGATTCCTCAGGACTATAGTTGTAAGTCCTTCCACCAGCAGCTGGGTACGCCTTTTCCTCAGTTTCCCATAGCCAATTCCATTTGGAGAGCTAAGGTACCTCTTAAGGTGCGGATGTTTTGTATGGACTTTAAAATTCGATAGGGTGAACACCAATAATTTGCGCCAGAGGAGACACCTAAGGATGTCCCTTACCTGCTGTTTGTTTACTGCCGGTTAAGTAATGAGACCGTGGCTCATGTGTTTGTTACATGTAGTTTTACTCGAGGCTTGTGGAGTAGACTGTTTGGTGTTTGTGGGAAGGCATGGATTTGTCCTTCTAGTGTTGTGGGGTTTCTTTATATGAGATTTGTGGCTTTCGCGGGAGGAATGGAGAAGAGGATCTTGTGGTACAATGCTGTTTATGCAATCTTTTGGTGTATTTGGTTAGGAAGAGATACCCGGGTCTTTGGTGGGGTGGCCATTTTAGGTGATTTGTTGTGGGGTAGGGTCACTTCTCATGTGTCCTTATCGGCTAGAGCTGAAGGGACTTTTAGGTGCTACTGTGTCACTGACGTGCTGAGCGAACTTGTAATAGTGGAGGACACCTTGTCCTCTTTGCTGTATTTTTGTGACTTCCTTAATATACTTTTTCTTTATCTATTATAAAATATATGTTTGGTGATTCGTTGAAGTGCATGTTCTAGCTCTACCATATCTTGAGGGTATATCAGGATGCGAGTAAAGTAGCAGTATAGCACTTCTATGGTTCTTGATATGTATTCATTTCTCGAAGCACCTTTAAAATGTTATAATCTTAGGGCAGGCAACAAATTATCTATTGGTGATTACTGATTTTTGGTATTGTCTGCTTTAATTACATCTCATGCTTCTGTTATGTTTGTTTCATTTGCTGTCTCTTCTTAGATGCTTCTCAGTCAGAGAGTACAAGAAATAGCTGCTGAGACCTGCAAAAATTGCTGCCTCTTGAGTATGACATGTGCGTGTAAACAGCCATTTGCCTTTTCACATGGTGCTGCAACCACAGCTTACTATGTGCAAGCTCCTGATCAGCATTATCCACCTAGCAATATTGGGAATTTATATGTTGCTGATTCTGCTCAAGGAAACGGAAATGGTATTTTAAGGCCAGTAAGGGTACATGTTAGAGGATCAAATGATGGACTTGCTGGTATTGGACGTGGAGCTACATTTATCCCAAATGCTTCTTGTCCTCCTACACGATTAGTATTTTCTCGTGTGCCCATTGGTGTGGGCAACAGGAATGGGCATCAATCTCTAGCTAATGGCGATCCAGAACCGAGACCTGACCAACATGGTGACATGTCTGGAGACGGATTGACTGCTTTGGTTGGACTGAGTGATGGAGGAAGAAATACTATCAATGTTCATGGAGGACCAACCGAGAAGGGTTATGAGATGGATCTACGAAACAGCTTTATCGGAACAACTGCTGCTGGACCTAGTGGTAGTGGGGACCAGATGGCAGAATCCTCAGACCAAGATGTTGGTTTTCAGTGGGAGAAAACAGACAACGCTTCTATATTATTGGATATGAAGACACCTCTGAGTCACTTCCCTCCATTTCGCTTTGGGTTGGTTTCCTCTATCAGTTTTACAATTCCCTTTAAAATCTTGTGTGTCGGTTGGTAGGGCGTTTCTCTGACGAGTTTGTGAGCCTAGTAAATAGCACTTGAGTTAAAGATGCAAGTTTATCAACTTAAGTAGTTAAAGTTGTGTTCTTTTACTATGTCTTAGCTGTTTCTATGAGCCCTTTTTTTTTCTAGAAAAGAAAAATTTGTCAATAACTACCTTTTAAGTTGCACTTTTTGCGATAACTCCCTTATAAATTTTTTTGTTTGTAAATAACTACCTTATAAGAGGTTTTTGGTCGCCGATCACTACCTTATGTCTTGATTTGGCCATAAAAACCACATGAAATGACCTAAATGCTCTCAGTTCATGAAGAAAATGATTTTTTATTTATTTATTTATTTTCCCTATAATTTCCTTCCATTACAGATATTTCGCAGATTTTTGAAAATGGATCAAGGACCTAAGAAAGTAAGAAAATACGAGGGAAATAAGTAAGGAAAATAAGAAAATATGTGAGAAATTAGGAAGGATAAATAAATATACACACTTACTCAATAATGTAGGGGCATACCAGTCACTTAATGCATATTTTTGGCCAGAAATGGGTACAAGGTAGTGATCAACAAAGTCTAACCTCTTATAAGGTAGTTATTTTCAATAAAAAATTTATAAGGTAGTTATTCACAAAAAGTGCAACTTAAAAGGTAGTTATTGGCAAATTTTTCTTTTTTATTTTTTTTTATGGTGGTTTATGTTTAGCGCTTCAAAGATTGCGAAAGCGGTCTTCTTCATTCTACCCCCCTGATATTTTTCAGAAATATTAGATGACAAGACTGATTGAAGCCCTGCATATTTTATCTTGTAGCAATATACAGTTCATCGTTTTCATGGATCTTGTCATCTTCTTTCAGTATGACATGGAAAAGGATTCACTCAATGATTAATCATCACTAGATGTTTGAATCTATTTTGTTCTTCTTCCTTCTATTTCTTTTCCATGAATTTACCTTACTCTTTTCATGCCCTCACCTTTTGCTTTATTAAATGGAATGCTGCTGTTTCGACAGGGTTGAATTTGAGGGTGTACATCGACTCAGTGATGGCCAGGTTAAACACTCATCAGAAGCGTTTTATGCTGGTTCCTTTTGGAAGGTATTTAATTTGTACTTGATTACTTTATCTGAACCTCCATCTGTACAAATAATTGTCATCCTGTTGTTTTTCTATTCTTGCTTATTCTGTTTGTGGTATGTAATAGATCAGCGTTCAAGCTTTCAATGATGAAGATCCTCAAGGGCGTCGGACTCTTGGTAAAACTTCATATCGCAGGAACTTTTGAACTTAAAACTTGTTTTTGACCCATGCTTCACAGATAGCTGTAAATACTGATCATTTTTAGAATTATTTAGCAGCTTTGTAGTTTTCTCTGTTTTCTTTAAAAATTTAGCAAGGGAGATTATAGTTTTTTTTTTTTTTTTGGTTGGGGGGGCGGGGGCGGGGGGAGATACCTGGCATACTTAATTATTAGGTATTATATATGGAAAATTTGGCTTTGAAGAATCCCAACTGTTGGCAATTTAACAAAGGTCATTCCAATTTCCAACTAGATAAATATACACTAGGAGTATATTAACAAAAATGCACCATCTCCAACACCATCAAAAATTTCCCCTTCTATTATTTTTAATAATGTTAGTTAAATTTTCACTAATTCTGATTGAGAGTTTTTAAAATGATAGATATAGAACTTCCCATCCCATTTCTCTCTTCCCCCTACCCACAAGCAGCCCTTCCATTCACTTTCCCTGCCTGCCCTAGTGGCCATTGAGTTTTAATAGGCTAGCTAGAAGCTTGTGACCTTGACTGTCCCTTCTCGGTCATTATCTTCGCCTCGTCTTTTTCTTGTTGTTCCTTCATTCTAGCTAGTGAATTTCACACATGGTTGTAAGGATGATAGCTAAGTTAAACAAGGGCTATGTACGGCGATTTTCCCTCTCTAATTTAAGTTCTTCTCGGTACTGGGCTTCTCAGCCGTAGCTCCCCTCCTCAGCAGCTTCACAAGGGCCTGAACGGATAAATCCAACCCAAAGGCTCTTCGATCGGCTTACGGTTCAATGAGGGGGCAAGCTCTTTCTAGCTGGTGAAGGTGGCTGGCTGGCTGGCAGGCAGATACTTCTTGGGGCAGTGGTTGAGAGGAGGGGATTCTTCAACTTGAAGGGGCTGAGAACTCCATCTCTAATAGAGGAGAGAGAAAATCAAGGATTTTGTGAGAGTAAATNAGAGAGAGAGAGAGAGAGAGAGAGAGAGAGAGAGAGAGAGAGAGATGGAGAGATTAGGAGATGGAGATTGGCGCTAAGTGGTGGTTGTTAGGGGTGGGGGTGGAAGATTCGAAATGGTGGGTGCATATCTATGTTACTCACTACTCAGACTTGGCTACAAGTGTCGGACATGGGTACTGTCTAGGTGTCGGGCTTGTCTTTTATCGAGGATCCTACTTGGGTACTTGAGGTGAAATGAAGAGTACGTTTAACATAGGTGTATATATTGGGAGGGAAAGGGGAAAGGGGAAAGCGGAAATGGGAAAGGATTAGGGAGTGGGCCGAGTGGCCAATTGGGAAGGTGACTAAGAGCAAGGGGGTTTCCTTTATATTTTTCAGTTGGGATGACCTTTTTTTAAATTGCCTAGGCTGGGAAGTAATGAAAATATAACAAAACTGTAATAAAAGTATAAAACTGTAGTGAGATTTAGTTGTGTTACAACAGGGTGAAATTTGTTAAACAAGTCCAAAGTTAGCAGTGTTAGCATTTATTTCTTCAGTTGAGATTATATTTGTTGATCGTCATAGTTTGGATTTTTTAAATCCAATATTATATAGATTTTAAGAGTATTTGATCATAATAATAATTGGTGAAATTACTTCTGATGATGTGTATGCCATGATAGAGAATAGAAGGTGGACATGCGGCGAGGGGAAAAGGGAGTAGTTTATATATATATAGATAAATATCTTTCTGAATATGAACAAGGAAAATAATGAAATTGTACAAGGATGTTGGTAATAAATTAATGAATCACAATAGGCGGTAGTTATTGTTTAAAAAAAAATTAAAAGTTAAGAATGCTCTGTTTAGATATGCCCCCCGCCCCCCTCTTATGGTGGTTTTATTGGATCCATTTCTGATGTATTTCATATGCTTTCAGGCTTATTTATTCATCGTCGGAAGGCTGAAATAATTTATCCTCCAAGGAAGGTCAGCCAGATTCTTTCTGTTAGTATTATCCATTACCATTTTAAGCTTTTCGTTTACTATTTAGAGTTTGTGTGGTACGAGTATATTGGTGTAATGGGTTTCTGATTTTAGAATGAGTTATCTACCTTTCTAGTATACTCTCTATGGTTGTCTCATTACCTTAGTTATGGCCGCACTAAGACAGATTGCAATTATAAGCGTTCTCCATGGTTCCAATTGATGGCAATATCCAGATTCTATCAGACTAAATAAGATGTGCGTAGTTTTTGTTAATTTATGTAGCTGAAGTCACCAGTGGGTGGTGACAATAGTGGTCATTGGTTTTCTCACTGTAGCTTGACCTTTGAATAGAGATTGTACACAGGTACTCATAAATAGCATCTCTTCAAAGTAATTAATGTATATTCCAATAGAACTACTAAATTTTAACTATTTTGAGAGTTTAAGGTTTTTAGCTGTTGACCTTTAACCTTATTTCTTGAAATAAGTTATCGTATCTTCTAGGAGGTGATACATTCATTGTAAGTTTTTAACTCTTGAAGCTTATTTGAACAAAGATGTGGAATCAAAAATTCAAAATTAAACAAGCTAGCAGCTATGATGCTAAATGTTAAATTATTTATTTTCACATTCTGCATCATTTCATCCACATGGCCAATTGATCTTTCCCAAGGTTGTAGCCAAAAATGCACGTTATTAGTTAATGAAATAGGTAGAGAGAAGTTTACATTGTTTCTGGTATTGCGCATAAATTTATTGAAAATAATACTCCTGTGTAAGTAGTGAATGTTTACATATTGTTAATTTCAGGTGCATATGTACGTGGACTCTCGTGAAAAGGTTACAGCTCGCTATCAGGTAAATCTCACCCCAAAGTCATCATGTCCGTACTTGTATCTCACTTGTAACAATCTTGCACCTCACACGTATCCTCTTGATTAGTTAATCTGTCCATCGAAGCGGGAGGTTATGGTATTTGGAAGGTTTAAACAAGCAGGTACCCTTTTACCAAAAGCTCCAAAAGGCTGGGGCTGGCGCAGTGCTCTATTTTTTGATGAACTCCCTGACCTACTTCAAAATGGATGCTTGAGGGTTTCTGCAGTTGTACAGCTTGTATAAAAGAAACAGTGAAGGTATTTTCGTATGTGGCATTTATTTTTTGTATAGTTAATACTATTTACAAATGCGTAATTTTCTTATTCGTTTTCCCTTTTGTTTATTGTTCCCTTCCCCAGATTGTGTGTAGCCATAAAGTGCTGGTTGGAAGGTCGACTAATCTCACCAAAACTGTGTACATTGTGTGATTCTGCAATATGCAAGATCTGTATCGTGTGATTTTTTGCAGACATCATCTAATGAAGATGAGAGCTTTGCATGCATTTCCTGCTTTTTACGAGGGAGAAATATAGTTGAGGTGTTTCACATTTTCATCGCTGGCTATGATCTTATTGCCCCATAAGCAGTATCCACTGGTATAACAACGAGCTATTCCTAATGTTTCAATTTTCGTTGCTTACTTTTTCAGGGTTTTTCAAGGGCAGCTATATATGCACTCGCCCCTTGACTTCTTGCTGTTGCACCATGCGGAGAATCCGAAGATAGTGCCAGGGCAAGAGTTCAAGTTTTTAGTGCTATTACCTATTTCCTTCCAAAACGATTAATGCTCTCTATTCTTAATACTTAGTACTTTATTGGGTTTTACAAAGAAACTTGTTTTTTTCTTTTGAAACTTGTATACCCTTGTTTAATCAAAGAAATTCTAACGTCACCTTATTACCAGCCCAGAAGTTAGCTCCAAATTTATTTTTCTTAGACAATCTCAGTTTTAAGCGGATTATTGCTTGATTATCTCTTCTTTTTCATCTTATATCCCCGAAAATCGGTTTATTTTTAGTCCCAAATGCCATGCCAGCAGTGGTTTCTTCATGATTTTTCGTTCGTTATGCTTGATCAGAAGTTGAAGAGAGATTGGTTTCCTTGCAATTCTCAACTTTTGTCTCAATCATAGCTATTTGGTGGCCATCTGTAGCCTTACTCTTTTGAATTCTTAATCTGCTTGTCACTTTCAATGATCATAGTCGAGATACCCTCGTATCTCCATCTCGTCTAAAGCTGCTATGACGGCCTTGTGGACAAGTAGAAGGTCCCTTCCAATGGGGTTGATTGATGACGCACCCAATGCTTTCAAATGGTGGGTGTGGTAGTAGAGTTGCATGCCGCCTTCTTAATGGCTTTGGCGGTGTGAGGAGTCTTTTCTTGTAGATTTAAGACCGTTCAAGTTTGATTGTTGGTTCAAGTGATGATCTTGAAGTGCTAGTAGTTCTGATGTTACTTGAAACAAAACATTTGGCATATTTTGGTGAGAAAATGGATCTGACTTTTCCCATTCTCATTGGTACTGTATTTATACATAATACCACTCCGTCCCGCCCATATGTTACCAAACCAACTATTAATTTGTCCCACCTACACGTTACCAAACCAAATAAATCCTCATAACATTTCCATATTACCCCTCCACTATCTCCAAAATATAATAAAAAAGTCTTATTTCTCTCTCAATCCTTTTCTCTCTCCAATCACACTCTCTCTCTTATGATTTTCCATCTCTCTCACATTCTAATATTT
This sequence comes from Mesembryanthemum crystallinum, assembly GCA_030267885.1. Lineage (NCBI taxonomy): Eukaryota > Viridiplantae > Streptophyta > Magnoliopsida > Caryophyllales > Aizoaceae > Mesembryanthemum > Mesembryanthemum crystallinum. Next base: position 3,577 of record BSSO01003326.1, on the reverse strand, counting down.
TATTCTTTTTCAATTTTTCTTCCTCTCACACATAATTGAAGGGCATAAATGAGACATTCAACCAATTGAAACTTGCATTAAACTCCGCACCCAAAATGATTTGGTAACGTACTCCCCCTTAAGTTGGAACATGAAGATCACGAATGCCCAACTTGCGTATGAGAAATTGAAATTGTTGCGTGCCAAGAGCCGTAGTGAAAATGTCAGCGAGCTGGAGAGAGGAACGAACATGTGATGTAGAGATAAGACCCTTCTGAATTTGTTCACGAACAAATGAACAATCAATTTCGATGTGTGTTGTCCATTCATAAAATCGAATTAGCAGTAATGTATAATGCTGCTTGACTGTCACAGAAAAGCCGTATTGGCTGTGGATGGGGAACACCCAATGAACGCAGTAAAGATTTGAGCCACACGAGCTACAGGCAGTGGTAGCCATAGAGCGGTACTTAGCTTCCGCAGAGGAACGAGAAATAGTGTTTTGTTTCTTCGTTTTCCAGGAAATTGGAGAGTGACCAAGCATAACAAATTAACTAGTCACAGAGCGATGAGTCAATTGACAACTCTCCCAATCAGAATCACAAAAGGCATATAACTTAAAGTCAGCATGTAAAAATATGCCTTCTCCAGGATGACCCTTCAAGTATCGAAGAACCCGCATAACTGCATCCATATGTTCATGGCGAGGAGCCTGCATGTACTAGGACAAAGTATGAATTGCATAACAAATATCTGCACGAGAAAAAGTGAGGTATATGAGGCGCCCCACAATTCGTCGATAAGGTTCAGGATTCGCTAGGAGGGGACCAGTAGCTAGAGCAAGCTTATGATTTTGTTCGATTGGAAACCCAACAGGTTTAGCACCTAAAATGCCACACTCAGCAAGAATATCTAGAATGTATTTCCTTTGACTTAAGATCATGCCCTCAGGACCATGAGCCACTTCAATGCCCAAAAATATTTTAGAGGACCTAAATCCTTCATATGAAAACAACGATGTAAGTATTGTTTGAAATCAGCAAGAGCCATTATTGCCTGTGATAATCAAATCATCAACATACACTAGGACGTGCAAAGTGACACCATCCTTCTTATAAGTGAACAATGAATGATCTTCATGGGACTGGAGAAAACCATAATTTCAAAGGGCGGAAGCTAATCTGGCAAACCAGTTGCAAGGTGCTTGAAGTAAGCCATACAAAGATTTCCGTAGGCGACATATCTTGCGTGTATGAGAGGCTTGAAAACCAGGAGGTAGCTTCATATATACCACTTCATGAAGATCACCATGAAAGAAAACATTATGAACGTCCATTTGGTGGATTTCCCAACCTCGAGCAACAGCAACCGCGAGAAAGGTGTGAACACTTACCATCTTTGCGACAGGAGCAAAAGTCTCAAAATAGTCAATTTCTTTGACTTGATTATTCCCAAAAATAACAAGACGAGCTTTCAGACGCTCAATAGTACCATTAGAGTTGTATTTGTTCTTATACACCCATTTGCACCCAACTGCTTTCTTTCCGAGAGGAAGACCCTCAATTGTCCATGTGCCATTTCTTTCCAAAGGATCTATTTCAGCTAACATAGCAGCACGCCAACTAGGATCACGAACTGCTAGAAGTTACTATATCATTCGAACTCCCCCTTACTACAAGCATGTCATTAGACACCGTAGCTAAAGCTCTACCCTTGTCATAATGGCTAGAAGGAGAAGTAGCTGAAGTTTCGGGTAGGGCAGGGGGATGTGGTGGAGAGGAGGGTGACATTTGGGGCGGGGAGAAAGAAGACAGTTGAGGTGAGGATGTAGAGGCCCAATCATTCACAAAGAGGGAGAATTATCATGTATGTGTTATATCATGTCATTTATCGTTAAGACGACTTCTAATTAGTAATTATCATTTAATAGCATAAGATTTTAGCCAATGGGCATCCTCAAATGCCTTATTGCAGAATTTGAGGGATGCGAGCTACTATTACTCATGAGATCAATCGCATCTACTCTCCACAATCCACATCCTTGATTTCTTACAACCTATAGAGTAGAGACGCCACCTTAGGTTCGTCTGCAAACTTGCTGGTCATATAGAGGAATGAAACAAAGAGCCTGAGATGTAGACAGAAACTTTAGAGATACCCAAAAGTTGACAATGAATATGTACGTGGAAAACGGGCTGTTCGGATCAGTTTCAGTTTGGGTTTATTCGGAATGGTTTGTAATCAGTTTATGAAAGATGCGATTCTTTTTACGGGTTGGATGGGGTTAATTCAGCTCGTCATGTTCTGGTTGCTTGTGCATATGAAGCTTTCTCCGATCAATTTGAGCGGATAAAATTCAGGCTGTTCAAAATTAGATTGGGTTAAGTTGATTCACCTTATTTCGGGTATCGTTCAGGTGTAGGTCATGTCATTCGGTTCGGGTAATGGGGTCATTGTTTGTTTTACTAGGTCTAACTGAAAACAATGTTGTTGGAAAAGTACTCTATCAGTCTTTCCATCTTGCATAAATGGTCAAGTGAAGTGTTGAAATCTTTGTTCTGGCACTCAAAACATCCTTGCATGTTTCGGAAAGGACAATTCATTTATAACTTGAACTATGAAAGGCATAGTTGGTTGTAGTCTGATGAGCAAAATTGTCCGTGATCTCAGAAGTTAGTAAATTAGGCTACTCTTAGATGATGGCATGATGCTTGTACTAAAGCCTCTCCTCTTGTTCTGTTTGGTGGTATGCTATCGAGATTTCCTTTTCTTCGAATGTAGAGTTCAAACCTGAACCTGCTGCAAGTAGTTCTCTTGCAGTCTCTTACAGCATGACTACAAAATCATACACTGAACAGACGTTTGATTGCCGTTATTGTGCTTATGAAGGGGTGATCTTGGTATTGATCAAACTTCTACTTCTGACCAATCTATAAACGTATGAATTGTGATCTATTTGTAATTTTCTTATATTCTTCATTGATTTTGTTTTATACCTGAGTGTTACGTCCTTGTTGGGACTCAGATTGCCAAAAGAAGAGCGGCACACATGCTTAAATATCCAGATGCTCAAGTTATCAGCCTAGGAATTGGTGCCACTGCAGAGCCGATTCCCGAAGTTATAACATCTGCTATGGCTAAGGTGGGTTCCTGTTTTGATTACTTGAAAATTATGAAAATTGAAACTCTAGAAGCACATGGGTTATCTTCTCCATTTGTTCCTAATGTGGAAGGGCACTTTGTAGTTTGGTAAAGTTCCGCATTTATGGCAGAATGTTTTGCTCATGCGTAGCTATCTGTATAGGATCTTCTCAGTGGTTGTACTCTGTCATTTTTATCATCGAGCACATGCATTTTGGGCGTCTTTTGATGGATGTTTTCCGTTTTGTTTTCTCGTGGTACATTTTATCTGATCATTAGTGTGCTGGCATTGTCAACTTTAGAAGGTTACAGTGGTTATGGAGCTGAACAAGGTGAAAAGGTAGCTGTCATCTTGAGTTTTCTGTTTCTTTCCTTTTCCCTTTTTCTTTGGGTCTCCTTTACGGTATCATTTAGATGGTTTTTACTTCCTCGATCTGAGTTGCAAGCTGGTGTTTGG
>BSSO01003325.1:0-16780 GCA_030267885.1 Mesembryanthemum crystallinum | reverse complement strand
CATGGATATAATTTGGGTAAAATTGGTTGGGGTGTAATTATTGCCAACATTGGGGTAAGATGGTCATTTTAAAAAGAGGAATTCAACAAACCAATGCAAAAAGCTACCCTCCCTTAGCTTTTCCAAATTGGATTGTTATGGTCCAAAAAGCCATCTAACAAGCTAGTTACCAAATAAGCTTTATTAGGTTTTCAGATTGTTAAATAGTCAAACAAGCAACAAGCTAGCTTAAAAAACCGGTATTCAAACAAGGCCATAGAGCAAGAAACGTGGAGTAACCAACAAATAATTTTCTTCTGATACATCTTTTGGGAGAGTGGGGCCACAGAAAAAAGATTTGTTTGTTAGCTTGCCACAGGTAGTTTTTCAAATTCTTTAAAAAATACTATAATTAAGGTAGATTTGCATGAGTGTCTTTTGATTGTCACAATGATTTATTGGTGTTTAAGGTATCAGCAGTTTTCTTAACCACTAGCATATCCACTCTACCATACCACTTGTCACCAAAATTGTAAGAAAATGTGTTTGTGTAGGATAGAAAATAAAATCATCCCAAAATAATTATAGTCACGTCAAGATGTATAAAAGTCAACTTTTGAACGTTTTGAAAAGTCACCCTGTCTTATCTAAGTTTTTCCCAATCTTATAAAGGGGGCAATCATAAAGACATCTAAGACATTTCTCGACATAAAAAGGAAAAGAATAGAGTTGAAAATCTACACTCCATTGGTTGTTTAGAAGTTTGTTTCTCATCCAATTAAGAAATTACATATTTATATGACAAATTGATAAGTGCTTCAGTTGATGAAACTCCCAATCTTTAACCATTATTAGTTACTTTCACGTTTCTTCTAGATGTGCATGTGCAACACATCAACTCGGTTTTTTGGGTTCATAAGCATAGCTATAGGTATCCACATCAATTTTACTATCTGCAAATAGTGCTACTCAAGTTAAATCAGACCGTTACAGAAAAAAGCTTTCCCAGTTTCTCACGTAGATTAAATCCTTTACTGGCTTTTGCAGTTGGTTTGATGTATTACTACACAAGGATGCATTGGAATTTGGAGGATGATTTATCTGCTAATGAGTAGCACAACATTGCTTATCCAACCAGAGAAGGGAAAAAAAAAACAAAAAAAAAAAAAAAGGCAGGGGGTAAGTTGAAAGAAATGACCAACAAAATTCCTAGCAGCAGATGAAAAAACAATGACCAAACTAAACTTAGTATTCTTTTGCCAAGGAACTAAGCTAAGCTCAGAATAAATAATCAAATAATACATCTTATATCAAAGCTTATAGAGAACAAAAAGAAGTGTGGCTGTTGCACTCCATTCAGTTTTAGGCCTGGTGCTCTATCAAGAATAATTAGACGTGCAAGCTTTTGATTATGACTAGGGATGTTATTCCTACCATCATTTCGTTTCTAATCCCACAACCAGAAGAATAGCTTTTAATGAGCCATTGTGCCGATCTTCATACATTGAACAGCTACTAATTTCAGGACATGAAGAGTATCTGTAATTTTCCTATGTCTTCAACTTCGAATCAGTATTCACAGTTTCTTCAACCTATAACCCATTTAGGGTACTAAACTTTGTGTCCTTTCTTCATTTTGAAACTCAGTCATATCAGATCTCATCAATAGAAAACAATCAAGGAGCACAAAGGAATGCTCATCGTACCTCATTTTTGGCAAATGCAGCCTCAGTCAAAAGTCCATGTCAAACTAAGATACGCGTTTCCTGGAAAGATGCATCACCATAAGTCACCATAAGTCCCCACAAGAACAATGTCCATCCTTGAAATGGTGGAAACAATTGGGATCCTTTATTATGATCTCACGAGCTTCTAGTCTTGATATAACTTTTGCCATATCATGACAGCTGCGACAAACATGAAGGTTCTTTGTTACACGGATAGTAGTCTCCTTTGTACTGATTAGACCGAAAGATAAGGCCAGCATTTCACTATGCCCAGTCATAATACACTCTCTCTCTTCATCTACATCATGGAGACTGAAATCTGAATCAAACTTGTGCCCCTCTTCCTCCATTTTCTTCACCAGACATTGCAATTCCCAGTATAGTTTTTCAGATCTAGGGTGGGATACATCTCCAGTCCCAAATACGTGAATCTTATTGTGGAACTCTATCCAACTATAAGCTCTCTTCGGCAACAAATCCATGTCTCTTATTGTTTCCCTTAATTTGTCTACCATGTCCCACTTTGAATAGCTAGCATACCAATTTGACAGAAGAACATAATTGTCGGCATTAAGTGGTTCCAAATTACAGAGATGCTCAATAACGTTCTTGCCTCCTCTTACATTGCGATGAATCCTGCACCCGTCTAATAGAGCTCTTGCCACATCTACATGCCGTCCAATTCGGTATTTGTCAATGAAGCTTTTTGCTTCACTGAAAAGCCCAGCACGGGATAGAAGCAAAACCATCAAAGCATAATGTCTGACTTCAGGTTTTCTAATGAAGCTGAACAATTTCTTTCCTTCCTCAACCAAATTCCCCACCACACAAGCATAAAGTGCAGAAGCATATGTGACCTCATCAATCTCAAGTTTTTTTTGTTGCATTTCATGGAACAATTCAATCCCATTTCTTCCTCGCCCATGGATGCTATAGCCATATATCATAATTGTCCATGAAATGCCATCTTTAATAGTCATTTCGTGGAAAAATTTCGAAGCCAATTCAATGGACCCTGATTTCACATACATGTCTAAGAGTGCATTCTGGACAGTAACATTCATGTCAACATCATTTCTTATCAAGTAACCATGAATTTCTTTGCCCTGCTTATGTGCTGTCATTCTCGCACAAGCTGGTAGAATGCTAGAGACTGCATGTGGATCAGGTCGAATGCCCTCTGAAGCCATTTTCTTGAACAATTTGAGACCTTCATTAAATCCACCATTCTTCACATATGCACGAATCATTTCTGTCCATGAGATGGAATCTCTAGATGACATTTTATCAAAAACTTCACGGGCGTTTTCAATGCTTCCACAGTCCACATACATTTTCAATAGAGAATTACACACCAAGATATGAGACTCCAAGTCATGAACCTTGGCTATCTTATGCACCTTTTGACCTTCTATCAGAGATTTCAGCATTCCACAAGCACCAACTGCAGTCATAATCGCCACTGCATCAATCTGGGCACCTAACTTCACCATTTGGTAGAATATATCAATTGCCAATCTAGGTTTATTTTCCTTCAAGTACATGGCAATTAGCAAGGTCCCAGATATAGAACTTTTCCCAATACTTGAGTTATCGAATACCTGTTTTACTGTATTTGCACCATCTAAATGCCCATACATTTTCATCAAAGCAGTAATGACATAATCCTCGGAAGAAATGCCGAGTTTAACAGCCTGACAGTGAACCTGTTTGCCAAGGAACAAGGAATTTGAAAGGCGAGAAGCAGCCAAGATACGAGGGAGAGTGTGCTTATCTGGACGAATGCCTCGTATCAGCATCTGCTGATATATATACATGACACTGTCTAGCTCCCCATTGGCAAGATGTGTTCGGATCTGATGGTTCCAAGCAAAGGTATCTGTTGTAGGCATTTTATCAAGCACACAATGGTGGCTCATTGACAATTCCTCCAATTTAGATGCCACTTGCATACGGATTGTAGACCGCATATTACTCCTGGAATGATCCTTCAGGGGCAAGAATCTCTCGATTTTCAAGCATGCTGGTGAATGTGGAAATGTAAGTGCATCCATTGCTCGAGGCAGGATGAAAATACTTGCTCAAGTGTTGAACTTTTGCTGGCCTTTATTGTCACCTTGAAGCTACATTCATAATGACAAAATTAAACGAAAACTGGGATACTCAAAATCTAGTTCAGAACGAAAATATGTACTCCACGACTTTTAACTGAATCCAATCATGATTCACGAATTGAAAAAACTGCACACTAGATTTTCAAACTGGTCATGACATCAAATTAGAATATAAATTGGAAAGTAGAATAGAATCCATGCAGTAACTCAGTTTTTGTGGGATGAGGAATGGGACAAAACAATGCATATTCAACTAACTCCAGCAGTTAATGCTTAGGCCAAGGCACCATTTACTAGATAACAACATCCAAAAGATTTCCAACCAGGAGAAAGAAAAAAATTTCGAAAAAACTATATAACAATTTTAAGTATTTGCCTTGTAAGTAATATGAAAGAAGCTTGAATCATAAACTCACATCAGAAACATACTGATCTCTCCTCCGCACCCTCACCCCCTTTTTCTTTTTTGTTGAGCATTATATTGATATTTCTAAGCTCCAACTGAAACCATGACCCCCAAATGTGAAACCCAATACATTCTACCAGTTGTTATATACTACATTCTGCAAATGTAAGTCTTTAACCTACACAACGTGATCCAACTATGATCAAGACGAACATTCAGTCTCTCTAAACTGGGGAATCACCAAGTTTTGCCAATGAAATGGAATTCTATTCCCACTCCTTGCAAATTACTCCCAGATTTTCACTCTTTATCTAATTTTTGGCTGTAAATAATATCGTCCTCCTTCCCAAAGGAGCCGTATCTCACTTCGAGTACCTCATGGCTCCTTCTTACAAGACCTATTCTTGAAAATTATACCAAGACAAGATCAAGGGCATAATATATTGTTCCTCAATCAAGAGTACATACAATCACTTCAACAGTATAATACAAAATGGGCAACTGAAACGAAGCTACTTAAGACAATCTAGTCTCAAGTCTCAACTATTAGCAAAACTGGCAAAGCAATGTTTAGGTGCAACAAAAAAGCCTCACTGAGGCATTATATCAAACATCTTCTATGCACCTTTCAATGATGGGCAAACACAGAGAGCCAAGTGACAGAACTTTGATAGGAACAAATTGTAGACAATTTCAGAGACTCCCAACAATCTTATACACAGATAATTCAGGGGGGGAATGTGGCCATAATTCCACACACACACACACTACTTTGATGACATTTATGAACAAGAGAAAGCAATTCAACCATAAAAACAAAGTACAAGGAAACAAACAAGAAAGAAACAAAAGAGTGGTATTGATTTATAATAACAAAAAGGGAACAGGTTTAAAATAGAGTCAAACTCACCATTGATCATATCTGGAGAGGAAACCCAAAATGAGCAGCGCTTAAACCCAACAACTTCAGTGGCTTATTCAATTAGCAGAGTTTATTTATTCATGAAAAAAAAAATGTGTAGGTGAAAAGAGAGTACAACAGAAGGGGAAGGTAGAGAGAGAGAGAGAGAGAGAGAGAGGGGGGGAAAGAGCAGGGTGGTAAATGGTAATGGTGTGTATAGGAATTCGGTATTGTTGTTGAACAAACAAGAATGACGATGTTAACGATGGTAGTATAACTTGTTGCCTTTCACTAAAAAAGAACAAAAGCCCAACTTGTTTTTTTTGGTTGAAAATTGTTTTTGGTTATGTTATATTGGATTCACAAGGTTATATAAGTGTTCGTTTGGTTGACATTTAAAAACATAGGAAGTACAACTGGAAGTAACTTCCTCCAAAATAGATGTTAAGTGGGATGTCCTATATTGATAAATGAAGAGGCATTGAGCTTGTTTATAACCAAGTGAGCTACTCACCTAATGCCAATTGGCTTTAGGTTGCAACTAAGAATCAAACATTCAACCTTCAAACTAGAGGACTATGTTTTTAACCACATGAGTGTATCTTTCTTAAAACTCAAAGTAACTTCCTTACTTGAGCGTGGTTAAAAGCAACTCCTAACGCACGAGCACGGCCTCAAATATTGTACAAATTAATTCATGTAAGTGCTTCCCAAGAGGCTTAAACCTCTGATCTGATATACGAGATAAGAGTATAACTTATTTACAAAAGGTCCAAACACCTCTTAAATTTATTCTTACAACTTTTGGTGGCACAAACATTCAACGATAAAATAAGTTATTAAAACCTAGTATGTTTAGATGTTGGTCGTGCAGGTACTTCAATGGTTGTAAACAAGGAGAGCAAGTTATTAAGACCTCTTATGTTTAGATGTTGGTCGTGCAGGTACTTTTTTTTTTTTTTTTTTGAGGTGTAAACGAGGGGAAGGGGGAGTTTTATTCAAATATCAAACGGATAATCAAGCCCCGCCAAGGCAAGAATGCCTAGTGGAAAATTGTCTACAAGCAATAGCTCATCCCCAATATTCTAAGAAACTAAAATTGGTCGTGCATAACTTCAATGGTCGTGCAGGTACTTTAATGACTATAAACAAGGATAGTAATTTACACTGGACAGTCTATTTGAGTCACGAATAACTGTATTTTGAATTCAGTAAATCCATTTTTACTTTTATTTGAAAGTTTCGTAAGAATATATACGTTCATAAAATTTTGGGAAACCGCGTAATACTCACTTTGTTTCATACTATAAAACATAACTTCACATCGCTTTGTTTCGTAATACTATATCTTAAGGTCCGTAACAAATTCCAAGCAGGCATGCTTAGGAACACAGATCTCTTATGGAAGCATTAAACGAAAACGTTGTTTTCTTTTGGAAAGAATTGAACAGAAATTGCAACTACTAGGAATTAGAGCAAGTTAACAAGCCACAATCAAAGGCAAAAGCACCTGTAAGTGACGCCAACAAGGGGTAGTGGCTGATAAGCTATCAAAGAGTACATATATACATCTGTATAAACTACATATCCCCCAAAAATTCCAGAAAACTTTTGGGCACAGAACCAGCAGCCCAAATATCAGATAAGTCCTAGTGTAGTCTATTTACATGATTTCCTGCCACCCAAAACTAAAAGAAAATAAATACTACAAATAATTAAGAGGAAAAAAAACCAAAGACGGTGTAAGTTCCCGTCATCTGATTGGCTATTTGGACTTCTAACCTAACCATAACAAGCTTGGCGCCTGCAAAATTAAACTGACAAATTTAGTTATCAGGGATTCTCTGGTAGAAGAGGACATAGGCGGCGGATGTCTTCACGTCATCCACTTCCACAGGCTCAACAATGCTGTCGTTGAACTCGTACCATCTTTTACCATGCTGCATGAGAAGTGACAAATTCAGTCGTTACAGATACTACTAGTACTAAATTACAGGACATGTACGCCAAATGATTTGACATATAACAATACAACGCAAAGATACTACCAGAAGACATAGCTTAAAGCATATACAACAAACATTCAGTCAACGACTAGGAGGTCGTTTGGCCTAGTTTCTAGGATTTTGAATTCTCTCTTTTACAAAATAACTCCCCTTCTCCTTCACTCCAGTCTCTCCAAGAGACTCTAAGAAACTAAAATGGGACTAAAAGTTTACACTTGATCTAAAGTTTCTATTTCTACATCATTTTGACTTCTTAGAAACTTAAGATAGGGAAAAAAAAAAAAAAGTGGAGAAGGGAGAGAGGAGGAAAGATTGGTAAAAGAGAGGCTCAAAATCCTAGAAACTTACCATAAGGTTACTTGGTCTGGAGGAGGTACAAAGGCAGTAATAATAGAGGGGAAGCAAACCTATGATCTAATATACCCACTCCCTCTGTCCCACAATAAACTTTGCCACTTTCCTCTTTGAGGCGTCCCACAATAAAGTTCTCATTAGTAACTTTAGAGTACTAAAAAGACCAAACCACCCCCATCAAAGTTGAGTGAGTCAATGAGTCATCCCTTAAAAAGTCTACCTTGCCTAAATAACCATGTCATTTGGAAGTGCGAAATTTATTTTGGGACGGAGAGTAATACTATGTGGCTAATGTTCATTCTTCCGATTTAGAGAATAAAGTAATCAATATTGCGCTCTCAATCACTTGTTCACATCCCTACTCAGTCCCCATAGGATCACTTTTTCACTACTAGAATTTAACAGATTATGAAGTAACAGATGGTGCCGAGCTCCTTTAGATATAGCAGCTCAACACTATGGATATTAAATAGAATTTTTTCACAAAGGTACCCTGAAGTTTGGTACACTAGCTCTGAGATATAAACTGTGACTATACCTTCAAGTTATCTTGGAATTCTATACATTTTCAGAGATACCTACACTAAACGCACAGTGTTCTACTCGACACGGGAAACTAAGCTGGCACTTGATTTCTTTTTTTTAATCCACATTTTTTATTTTGAAACTACTGGCATATAAAAATGGCATACCTTAGGCGAAAGTTCCTCGCTGTGTTGCATAATAATGCTAGAAATATTATACTCCCTTTTTTCCATAATGACTTTTGCTCAGTTTGCTGATGTTCCAATATGTACTTTTTTTGCTTTCATTTTGTTGATGTTCCAATTTTGGATGTGAAACACGCACAACAACCAAAAAAGGGGCAAAGGGAAGAGACAACGAGACAAGGAAAATCACAATACAGATGCAGGCAACAAAATACCAGCCACGCACAAGCACATCTTTTCTGGAAGAAAATAGAGCACTTACATGAATCAGAGCTGTATAATGACCACCACTCATGCTGCCATAATGGTTGCTAATTGCATATAATCTATAACGATTTGAAGATGCACTATTCTCATGAGCCAGAAAACCTGATAAGTCAAGCATCTCAATGGGGAAATCCACATATGTCTCGAGCTTGTTTTTCAGAAAACGGCTGTATGAGAATCTCTTCAGATGAACAACCAAAATTTCAGGCAGTCTCCAAAGATCTAATTTCTTGCTCGCTTGTTGATGCTCCTTGCAGCGAGGACAATACCTAAAGTTTAAAATAACAAATTTTAGAATAGAGCTAATATTAGACCTAACAGTAGTAGCACATATTAATGCACAAAATAGTAAAAGCAGTGAAAGTTGATACACATATAGAGCCGGGGATATAACAACTATAAAGCCATCATCCACAAGGGAAAAGAGGATATCCAATCATGCTAATTCAAACTTGTTTATATGACAAAAGTTTCAATGTTCCATGAAAAAAGATGGGCTAATAAAATATGACACTAACCACATATCTTCTGGGCCCAAAGGTTCTTCCTTTAAAAAGCCTTCAAGGCATTTGTGCAAGGAAACTGATTCTTGAGGCCTGCTGGCAGGAAATCCAGTTTTAAAGATCTCAGGCAACAAGCTGAGACAGCCAATATCATACCGCCTCACCATTTGTTCAGACCAGCTAACAAGCACATTCAATTTCGTAGCACCACCAGAAACATTTAATGGTTTGCCAAACTTTATCCTCCGGCCCATCATTATACCACGCTCATTTGTTAAGTGATACTGAAAGCCTAAATGCGGGAAAGTCCCTTTCTCATCATCTGAGCTCAAAGAATCATCCGAATTCGATGTACTGGCCTCCATCTTAAATAGTTCATTGTCTGAATTTTCAGAATCATAATCATCAGCTTCTGCCTTCAAAAATGGACGAAGCAGTTTCATATATTCATCATGAATTTGAGATCCATTCAGAGGATGAGATATCCTTGCCACCAAAGGAATCCCGAACAATCTCCAGCATGCCATTCCATAACCAAAATGCCTGAGACGTGATACAACCGTTATGAAAGCAAGAATTCACAGAGCATGGTCAAAAGAAATGCATACAAAACTTGAACTGTACATACCAATACCAAAACAGCTTTTCATTCTATCCGCCATTCTAATAGCCTAGGAATGAAAATTGATAATAGATTGTACATTGCATCCTATCACCTCCCAACATGGTTTTCACAGAATAAAAAGAAACTATGTCACATGGGACCATTGATTCACACAATATCGGAATATACACCCTGACATGGTTATGATCCATATGGACACTTCACTTTAGGCCAAAAGATGAGGAACTTTCAGAAAACATCGAAGTACGATACATGGATAAATACGCATGATGGACACTTGTAGCCAGATCCATGAAACATTAAGACTTGATGAATTATCAGGAACAGACAAAATTCACATTTGATCATCAGTACCGAATTCATTCCATGGGTAGGCTTCGAATTTTGCTTTCAAAAAATTGTTTTGGTTCAAAAGAGGCACATAAGACAACTAAGTATTGGACCTAGGTTCCTGATACCGCCCCGCAGAGCTTTACCAACTAAGCTAGTTGACATCCACAACGTTTGCTTTCACCAAATTCAATTTGTACATGTACAAGGGAACCTCTGACAAATACAGAGGTGTCGGCCATGAAAGATGAAACAAACACGGTCAATCCAGTGGATGCAAGAGCATAAAAATGCATACTAAATCGATTTCCTACAACACCCTCTTTGCTTTCTCAGATCCACCATGCAACTCCTTAAATACACCGCATTATTTAGTTCATTTCCCTTGCTAGACTTCAAATTGTCTCATGCAAGTAGATATAGTATTTTATAAGATTGCATTTCTGTCACATGTTACTCTTCAAATCAATGAAGAGCAAAAGAAACTTATATCTTTATCTAAATGTTAAAACACACAGACCCTTCTGAACCTTTCATCTAATTCAGGTATATATTTATATATATTTAGATAACTCACAACTAGTCTACCACCTGTAGATGATAAAGTTTATACTCATTTTTCGGTTTAATAAGAACAGTAAACGGAAAAAAAAAAAAAAAAAAAAAAAAATCAAGTTACGAACTTCATACTCTATCTAGCCAGTTTACCCAATCTTTTTGAAATCCCCCATCCAGTCCGCCATTTACATGGTAAGCCCTGATATGTTACAAACAATGGCACTACTCACCTGTAAAATTAAAAACTGATAACATCCATAAGAACTCACACATCCTCCTGGACATTGGACTGTTCGCCAATTCAAAAATGGAGCCTGCACCCTTATACGAAAATTCAAACCATACTATTATCCTGATGCTTATCGTAGTCTCATCAGGCTCCAGCCTAGGGCAGGGTATTGAGTTGGGGTCCAAAATGTACACAATCTACCCTGCCCATCACATAGACCTTTTTCATAATACCCTTGATTGGAAGGGAAATTTTACATCCTTCAACTTCACAACAAATAAAAAACACCCAGCGGATTAACTGAGGTTTAGTTTAGTATCATCACCCAAAGTTGATAAATGATAATTGCCCAATGTCAACTATTTCAACTCTATTAAAAATGGACAAGTAGAAGGATGCAAATCCCCCATCGGATATAACAAAGCTATAAACATGAATCATATTTGCATACATAAGATTATAATTCAGCAAACTAACCAAGCCAATTCTATAAATACTACTACAATAAGCGTAAAGGTAAAGCCGTCATAGAAAGAGACTGACAAGCAGAAACATTACAAAAAGATAAGAGGTAAGACCTTGCCAATTGACCTCGTGATGCTAAAGAAGAGATAAACAGCAAATAGAAGCATACCTTTCAGTCCGCTGATGCATGAAAACCACCAGTTGGCAAGCTTCACTCTCTTTTGTTAAGCGGTAAGCAACAAGGCAATCATCATCCCTTATCAATGCCAATGAATCAAATGGATCTTCCAGGAAGCGCAGGATGCAATGATTATATACCTACAAAATGAAACAAATTTTATGCCGAATTCATGCTCGATTGAAAAGATGGTAGTGGAGGATCACTTGTCGTTCCAAGTGGTTCTCAAAGTAGTGCACTTCCTTTGTGTGGTTCCAATCACACAAGCTGTTTGATCTTAGACGACATCAAAACTATGCATGCAAATTGTGCAGCACATAGGAATGGACCAGGCTACTGAGTGCCTCAAGTAGTACAAAGATAGAAAATGCAAGTGCATATTAGGTTTCTGCCTAAGTTTGGGATCTTGGTGCCAACCAATGTATGTAGTCCTACCCATACAATTGCAATTACAATTACAATTACATTTTAAATTACAATTACAATAGCAAAGAGGTTGTTTCCCAGAGACCACCATTTGTCAAAGCAATCACATCATCTCGCCTACTATTCCAAAGTTGAAAGTTGAAAACTCAGCACACACTTTTGTGAAATACTTTAGGAAGCTTTGGTACAAATTTACAGTGCAAAACATGGATATTAGTAAGCAGGCAACATACCTCAGCCACTAGGAGCATCTCATCATCCCCTAGACCACAAGCCACGCTCAAGGCATGAATAAGATCTTTGCACCTTCCATACTTGGGTACAGTTACAGTTAATGATGACGGTAAAGTAATTCCATCAGTGCACAACACAGTAATTGTCATGCTCCGCGTTGTTGTTGCAGGCAGGGGGAGAGAAAGGTACATAAAGGGATCAAACGTGACAGACACCCTTTTGCAAGTTGGACAAATCAGCGTAGAGCGATACTGACCCTACATGTAAGAGAAGATCTTGATGAAATATAGTTCACATTGCCCTAACAAAAGCCCAAAATCAAATAAGCCTATGGTAGGAGGGATATTTAGTAATTAAGAAAGACAGAAGTAAAAAAGAAAGTATAACAAGTACGCCCAAACAACTAACCAACCCACCCCGCCACCCCGGTAAAAAACACTCCCAACCTAACCCACCCACCCCAAAAAGAAGTGTCTATCCAAGTCACGGCATAGTGTAAAAGTCAACAGATATCCTTTGGCATATTTTTTTTCATAATATTCCTATTTCCTATTTCAATTCCTAGAATAGAATTTAGGCCAAGGAACTGGGCTTAGCCTAAAGTAAGGACCAAACACCTTTTAGGAACAACCTGAATATAAGCAAATTATACAAGCTACCTGTACATAAATGTTTTCAAAGTAGTGAGCACCTAGACAACCCGAAACCAACCACAATCGGCATAACCACCATTTTCCTCAGCTACTCTTTGCTTTGGTAATTTATAAGTGAAAACTAGCTCTGTCCAGCCAGATTTCAAGAAATCATTGCTAACTAAAAAATTGGCATTAGAATGACGAAAGATTAAAATTTTCAAAGAAGCTAACACAAGACCTGAATGGTACTGAAACTCACATGGCACAGGTCAACTATTATGGAGTCATTACGAGCTAAATGATTTTGCCAATATTCATCTGCCAATATGCCATCTGGACGACCTTCTGTATCTCTAACCTCTATATATGGCTTATGTTTCACACGATTCAAGTCTTCATGCAGCCCATCCAACAGAAAAGCGAGAAATTCCTGCACTCAAACAAAATAAGAATTAATTTCGAACAAGTATCTAATAAGCAAGTTAATGACCTAAATGTGAAAGGAAATCTTCTTTAGATCCATATTAAGAAAATAAATAAACTAAAAAAAATAGGGCCTTGGTTTTGAATGAAATGAGATGCAAGACTCTTCCCTTCAGACTTAATCCTTCTCCGTTTGTTAGGTAGAAATTTAAATAGGCAACAAACTCAAATGGTAAAAAGTTCTAGTCCATATGCCCATAATCATTGCAGCTGCCGCAGGGAAGGTTAATGCAACAAAATTGAATCCACGTAAGTGAAAGGTCCAAGGCATAATCAGCCAACAAACACGCCTCCACCACTAATACCAACCATCCCTAGCCAGTTAACTCAAGGGGAAACCACAATTAGAACCGAATGCAGGGGTCAGGTAAAAGCTCCAAACGACCACTACGCGTCCTGGCCAGTACCCCCTACTGTTGCCAGACAATCCAGCAAATGGCCAGCAATAGTAGAAATGACACTAAAAGAACTAAAGTAGCCCCAAATTGTTGCCAGACCATATGTAATCACTATTCACCAATCTTCAAATGATAGAGAACCAAGAGACAAGCCAGGACCAGACTCATTGAGCCATGCCAAATCTTGATTTTACCACATTACAATCGTACCGTATTGTTGCTGTCTCCAATGGCTGATTTCAGGCCACAAAACTTGTTGCCAAGGGACGAGAAAAGGAGATTATAAAGTTGTTAGAGAGTTGGTGAGGAAAGCCTTCCTGTAGTGATCAACTAGTATTTAGAGGAGGCACAAAGACTGGCCAAAATTAAATCCAACCTCACAGTATGAGGACAATACTCCTAATCACTGGAGTATCTCTTGATTCCCAAGGATCTAGCTAAATCTTTATGGTCTTACAACAACCTACACACCTCCTCCACGGCCCCCTCCCCCACCACAAACACAAATAAAACTGATTAAGTGCCCGTTTGGCCAAACTTCTCCTAACTTCTACTTCTTCTCCCATTTTCTTCTCCACCACCCCCTGTTCCACCACCTCTTCCACCACTTTTGACTTCTAAGAAGTTAAAATGGGGGTAGAAGTAGAAGCTCCAATTTGTAGCTTCTACTTCTATCCCTATTTGAACTTCTTAGAAGTCAAAAGTGGTGGAGGAGGTGGTGGAAGAGGGAGTGGTGGAGAAGGAATGTGAAGGGAAAAGTAGAAGTTGGGAGAAGCTTGGCCAAACAGACCCTAACAAATGAGAGAGAGAAAGAGACTCACTCCCTCCCTCTCAGCCATGGGTTTGGGAGGAGGAATGACCGTCAATAAGATGGATTTTGACCTTGATACTCCCAAACATTACACCGTTAAAACTAAAGTTGAAAAAATCCTACTCATAGTCTTACCTCATTCAATGTTACCTAACAAACTCCTAGTTTAAACTCAAAACCAAAATGATCAGACAACAAAAACCAAGGAGAAAACGATGGCAACTTACCTGCGAATCATGTTGGTTATAACCACTGAACTGAGGAGCAAAGTTATCTAAAGTAGACTTGAATAATCTTGGAGCAACAGGCATTCGACTAGGCGACCACACCTTTCTTAACAAGTCCCCAAATGCCAAAGCAAGCTCACCCTGGCGAAAGCAACAGTATTTCTAAATAGATGAGATTGCAGAAAATTAAAAAGAAAAACCACACAACTCAAGAGCGGACAAAGGTTTGGCTCCACATAACACAGCCTTTTCCAAAACAACAAAGAGTACAACATAAGAATAGTCGTAAAATCACTCACATTCATGCCTAAAGGATTTTCATAATTTATTTCCTTCTTGAAATCCCCTAGGAAATAATCCACAAGCTTGGGTGTGTGAGCCAAGCACTGAACTGCACTGTTCATAAAGCAGGTATTCCCAAGATTTAGAAGTCCAGTCAACCCCAGCAAACTAGGTTCTCCGATTCCTTTACTAAATGAACGCAAACTGATAAATGACGAAGAAATGTTCTCATTTTCAACAGTTCCATTCATCTTATTTGAACAGCTTCCAAAAGAACCTTGGGCGCTGGATATTTCTTCCAATACATTCTCACATTTTCTCACTTCTATATCTTTGCCAAAATCTGGCAATCCGTAAACTTGCAATTCCAGAAGCACCTAAAATAAAACAGAGGAAAGGTAGGTTTTAACACCTCCACATCAAAATATGTAAAAACATTTAACATGCAAAATTAGATGATTCTATAGTTTAAGACTAGAAATATAGTATGATTGATTACGAGCACTAATTTCAATCATGTTTTACATGGGGAGATACTGAGAGGAATCAACACTAATTTCAACTATAGCGAGACAGCATACATGCCAAATATCAACGTAAGTGAGAAAAAAATAACTCCAGCAGGAGATTACCTCCTCATCAGCTTGGTCCACGAAGCCATTTGGAATCATTGCACTCTTTCCTTCGAAGTACTCGGTTATCAGGCCAGAGAAGTCCCAAATACAAAGCTAATCGACATTGATATAGTTAGAAGGTTGTTGAGAAAATTAAACCAACAGATAGTAACACTTTAGCCAAGCAGTAGCCTACCAGATCAGATTGGACACCAAATATCTGACAGGCACGTCCATAAAGCTGGAAGGTGTTATCCTGGAATTATGCATATGCTATGTCAGGTAAACACTTATCAGGGAACCACATCTGTAAATACATGGACATTTAGTCCTTACATCTATTTAATATTCTTGGCATGTTATAAAATTAATCAAAGCAGCCAACAGCAGGAAGACATCCATTAAATGACTGCACTACTACCAGCTTGACAAAAATC
Organism: Mesembryanthemum crystallinum; assembly: GCA_030267885.1. Taxonomy (NCBI): domain Eukaryota; kingdom Viridiplantae; phylum Streptophyta; class Magnoliopsida; order Caryophyllales; family Aizoaceae; genus Mesembryanthemum; species Mesembryanthemum crystallinum. The sequence continues at coordinate 881 of BSSO01003325.1, read as the reverse complement.
GCAAATCATGTAACAACAACTGATAAACATTAGATAGAGAACCAAGGCTCCTTTAACCTCCTGTCTCAAAGCTTTTGGACAGAGCATAAACTGATCATAGTGATCAAACAATTATGCTGCACTATATAGCTTAATGCAACAAAACCATTAAAAAGAGAAGCAACATAGACAGTCTTGCGAATTCGGGCAATCAGGCAGACAATTTTTGTAGGTGCAGTGACACATGAGGACTCCAGACAACATTAGACTCCCCTTGCCCACCTCCAAACACTCACACCCAGTGAAAAAAAGAAAAAGATTTGAATGCATCATCTAAACCTGTACTCAGCTGACAGTAGACACGATACTGTGTTACTCAAACTCTTCATTTCAACAAAAGTACCCATGTCGGATTTTAAACAATGATACACTTCAGATTAAAGAAAAAACAAAAATGTATAAAAATAGATGAGTCCGTTCATTGAATCCATACCGGAATTCGATCTTTATCCTCAAGTCTGAGTAGCATAGATAGAAAAAGACGAAGGAGGCCAAGATAATCCCATTAAATAACATGTGGAAGAAACTCTCTTCTTGCCTCTTGGTAATCTATAGGAGCGCCCACTATGTCTACCAAAAAAAAAAAAAAAAAAAAGAATAACATGAACTCACTGAGCTAAGCACCTACCACATAAATTTAGAGGTGGCAATCGGGCGGGTCGGGTCGGTTTTGGTTCGGGTCATTTCGGTCTCGGGTCATTATCGGTTCGGGTTAACTCGGGTCTCAATATTATACGGTTCGGGTTGGGTCGAGTCGGGTTGAATCGAGTTATTGCTAATGTCGGGTTTCGAGTCAACTCGGGTCGGGTTGTTTCGAGTTTCGGATTAACACGGGTCGGGTT
>BSSO01003324.1:0-16786 GCA_030267885.1 Mesembryanthemum crystallinum | reverse complement strand
CATTCAAATTTATATGCTTATAGTTATGATAGTGGTTTTCAATATGTTAGGAATTTAGTCCCCTCAATCCCGGGATGGTGATTAAAGGAATATAACGAACGAATTAAAAATAGAAATATATTGAGAACTAAATCAATGACAAAACAATAAAAGACACAAGATTTACGTGGAGAACCCCAAATTAGGTAAAACCCAAGGGCAAAAGAGGAGTAGAATCTATTACAAAGAAATTACAACCTCACACGATGATGTGTCACTTACAACCTCACAAGACACTTAGTCTTGGGAATTGGGGCACCCAAGAACAACACACTCAATCACTTTAAAACTTAGAGAAATTCTATTGAGAATTCTTGACATGTGATTTAACTTATGCTAATGATATAATAGGCAGCTAACTTAACCTAAACCAACTAAGAATAGGTCTCTTTGGCCGCCATAGGAGTCATACTAGTTTTAGGAAATCTTCCCAAAAGCTCACAATTAAATCTGGCAAAAAAATCTCGCGAATTTTCCTTGGAACCTGTCGCTCCACCGAGCGGTCCCAAGGCCTAAGATCTGCCCGGGCGTGTGGCCCTGCTGCACCACGATTTCGTGCTTTCTACCCGGCTGCTAGGCAAGCCAGAATTGTAACAATCGTAATTTTAAGTACCCTTATTAACTCTAAACTAATCCGTTAGCCCTAATTAGATCCTAATTAATTCTTGATTACTTATAAACTAAGAAATCTAATTAAAAGTATACTATCATTATCTAGTTAATTGGACATTAGACCTAAACTAAACTAGATTAGAACCAATCTATAATAACTAAATTAAACTCGAGCTTAACTAAATACTACTAGAACTCAACTTGAATCAAACTAACTCATAACAATCAATCTAACAATGCCATTAGATACCAACTTGATCAACTAATGTTGATAATGATTGGAATACCTTAGTTTGCCATGATTCTATTGGAATGGCCATTCCTTGATTTACCTAAGTTGAAACCAAAAAAGAGAGGGAGAGGGGAGGATATAGTGATGATGATTGGAATGGTGAGTGTCAAGGAGCGTGGTGAGTAAACTCCTCATCCCATTGCCACCATGAGTCACCTAGACACCTAATGCTTAATCACTCAACCTATTTGTCCCAGTTTTGTCCCTAACAAGTTTACACTATATAAACCCCATTATCCCACCCACTTTACTCATCCTCACACATTTCCACTATCATTCGGTCAACACACAAACATTCTCACACCCATTTCTTTCTTTTTCTCCACCATAGTGGAGAGAGGGAGAGAGGGAGAGAGGAAGAGGAAGAAGAAGAAGAAGAAGAAGAAGAAGAAGAAGAAGAAGAAGAAGAATAGCGAGAGGAAGAGGAGGAAGAAGAGAGAGAAGGATAAGGTAACCTTACATGCAAATATATATTTGGGTTAAATTAGATTATGGGTAACATTATACTAACAACCGTTTTTCCCTAAACCTAGCCCTAACTCACGATCAAGAGGAGAGAAAGAGGAGAAACCCTAGCTAACCTATGACTTAATCAAGGTAAATTTCATGTCCATCCTTCCCCCTTGGTACCAATAACAACTGATTGAGCTAAATGTGTTTGCATGTTGTTAAAATGAAATAAAGATGATTACCCATTTGATTATAGCTAATGTCAAGTGGTATTGGTAATAGGTGATTGATGATGAAATGATGAACATGCAGTCTATGGGGATTCAATTCTCATCATCAACCAGATCTCCAAGGAATGGAAGGTTCGAAACGAAAACTTGGCACTCTACCAAGAATATCTCGAGAGGTTGACCGAACACTTTGATTACATCCAATTCACCTACCTCCCTTGGTATGACAATCAGTTCGCCAACGCTTTGGCAAAGCTAGCTTCCATGATCAGCATGCCTGACTATGCCGAAATGCTACAAATTCACATACAAAGAAGAAGCGGGCCCTCCTTTTGCGAGCAAGCCAAAGCATGCAGCAACGAGTTCGAGGAATGATACACTGACGTGCTCAACAACTTGGTCCACAGGACCTACCATCCGGAATCCTTTACCAAGGCACAACAAGTATTGAGGCAATTCTCCACCCACTTCATCCGGATAAAAGGAAAGCTCTACAAAATGGCACCTTACGGAGTCAACCTTCTTTGCGTTGAAATAGAGGAATCGCATCGGATCATGAGCGAAGTACACCATGGGGAGTGCGGGCCACACATTAACGGTCTCATACTCGCTCGAAAGATCTCGATTCTCGAGGCTCGGCTTTTACTGGTCTACAATGGAAAGGGATTGCTGCGAGTTCGTCAAAAGATATGCCAAATGTTAATCCCATGCAAATCCAACATCTACCTTGCCGAGAGCTTCTCACCTTTACATCCCCTTGGCCCTTTATAACTTGGGGAATAGACATCATAGGCAAGGTCACCCCGAAAGGAATCGGGGGTTACGAGTACATCTTGGTCGCCATTGACTACTTCACTAGTGGGTCGAGCACAATCTTTCGCCAGCCTCACATCAAGGCAAGTAGTGAAACTCAGCCGCAACAACATCATCGCTAGATACGGAGGTCCACACGAACTCATCATCGATCATGGGTCGTATTTCAAGGAAGAGGTCGCCAAGCTCGTTAAGGATTTCAAAATCCAACACCGATGATCCTCTACTTGTCGACCCCAAACAAACGGAGCCATCAAGGCCATGAACAAGAGCATCAAGAGGATCATCCAAAAGATGGTCGAAACTTAATCTTGACTGGCCTAATAAACTCTCATTCGCCTTATGGGGATACCGCACCTCAATCCGAATCGCCACGGGTGCAACGCCTTACTCCTTAGTATACAGCATGGAACCCGTATTACCGGTAGAACTTGAGATACCATCCTTAAGGGTTGCACTCAGGGCGGAATTAAGGGGGGACCAGTGGAGATCGTGGTCCCCCATGGCCCAAAAGAATTTTGAGTTCACCAGGCTGAGAATTTGGGCTTTTTATTTGATAATAAAAAATAATAAATCTAATACACAAGAATACAACTATACAGGCAATTGAACTGATGCACATTGTAAATGGGCCCACGCCCATCAACATCAAACATTGGGAGTACAATAATAATAATAATTAAAAAAATCACTTTCCCCTCACTGAACAAGGAAACACAAAGGCACAAAAATCAAAGTTATACATATCAAAAATATTAGCGGCACTACAACTGCAAGCAATAGGGGAAAAAGGCAAACGACTTTAAAACTCTACAGAGATTCAATTTCAATATAGTAGTGTAGCACCAATCAATCAGCAATTACACCTCAAAGAGTCAAGGTATGTCAATTGTAATGTTAATTCTATTTTTAATGTGAAAGTGTTGGATTTTGTTTTTTGTGAAACCTAAACCCTATGCTATTGCTGTATGATTATTGATATGCAATACTTTTTATTTACAATTATATTCAGATCTAGCCAAACTAGGATATGTACCTTTTCTTTTTTTGATTGTGAAAGTTTTTCTTGAATTGATTATTGATTACTAGAGTAGAGATTTGGAACTTTAACACTAATTACTATAGGACTGTATTTGTAATTAAATTTATGTTCTACTGTTCATATAGTTTTATAATGACTTTACCATAACTGTTAATAAATTTATATGAAACAAATCTAGTTTTTCCACAAGTTAAAATTTAACTGTACATTGACATAACTTAATTCTTTTAGGTTATTGAAGTATGAACAAGAGAAAAACAATTGATTCATATTTTTCGAAAAAAGTAGCAAAAGAAGCTGTTGTCAATGATGCAGAACCTAGTGAGTTTTGTTCCTAATTCGATTCCGCAAACATCAACTCAAATTCAAGATGAGCAGCCTTCAAATACTCATAGAGTTGAATAGAACGATGTTGATGACATCTCATTGGAATGTGATCCTACTTTACGTAAACCAATTGATAGTTATGCCGATTCAAAAGAGCAAGATAGAATTAGGAGGGAGTATGCTAAGTTTGGGCCATATCAATTTCTTATGCCTCAATATCCCACTTCCGGAACAAAAAAACATCATTGTCAATTTCAATCACATTGGTTTAAATTGTTTCCTTGGTTAGAGTATTCACTGACCATTGATGCTGCTTATTATTTTCCATACTTTCTTTTTGGGAAAAGCTGTCTGAAAAGTCCGGTTCAGATACTTTCACACTTATGGGATTTAGAAATTCGAAGAAGGTAAACAATGGAAAAGATTGTGCATTTGATCTATCTCATATGGGAAAAGATGCTAATTCATCTCATAGTTATGCTTCTCAATGTTTGTCGAATTTAATGAGACCAAAAGGGCATATTGAACACGTGGTTGAAAGGCAAACTTTTGAACAGATTGCAAATAATCGATTGAAACTTAAGGCCTCAATAGATTTTGTTCGATGGCTAACATTTCAAAAATGTGCATTTACAGGACATGATAAAAATGCTGACTCAAAAAATCAAGGGAACTTTCTTGAGATGTTAAAGCTTTTAGCATCGTATAATAAGGAAGTACATGAGGTTGTCTTAGACAATACCCCAAGAAATACTAATTACACTTCTCCTGCAATTCAGAAAGAGATCTTATATTTCTTTGCTCAAAATGTACAACTTATGATTCGCAATGAATTGGAGATGCAAAGTTCTCTATAATTGTGGATGAATCTTGAGATGTATCCAAAAGAGAGCAAATGGCTATAGTAATAACATTTGTTGATAAAGGTGGGATCTTACGGGAGCGCTTTTTGGATCTAGTACATGTCAAAGATACAACTTCATTGACTCTTAAATATGGAATTCTTCTGTATTAGCTTATCACAGTCTAGCCACTCAAAATCTCAGAGGTCAGGGTTATGATGGAGCTAGTAATATGCAAGGAGAATGGAATGGATTACAAGCCTTGTTTATGAAAGATTGCCTTTATGCATATTATGTACATTGTCTAGCACATCAATTACAATTGACTCTCATTGCAGCTGCAAGAGAAGTAGTTGAAGTTCATGATTTCTTCAAAGATTTAATATTTATTGTGAACACTGTTAGCTCTTATTCAAAGCGAAATGATGAGTTACAAGCTAGTCATGTAGCTGAAATGGAGCATATGATTGGAATTGAGGAGATTGAGACATGAAAAGGCTTGAATCAAATTGGCACTTTAATTTGCAACGTCCTGGAGATACTAGATGGAGTTCTCATTATAAGTCAATTTGTAGTGTGTTAAGGATGTTTGGTACAATTCGCTCAGTTCTTGAGAATATAGCCACTGATCGTAGAGTTCTATGATCTCCCCGCGGGGATGCTAAATATGCTCTCAATAAGTTATTGGCATTTGATAATATATTTATTTTGCTTCTAATGCAGGAAATTATGGGGATTACAGATACACTTTGTCAAGCTTTACAACAAAATTCTCAACATATTTTAAATGCTATGCACTTCGTTTCAGGCACAAAATCATTAATTCAGAAGTCGAGAGACGATGGGTGGGCAACTTTTTTTGAGAAAGTACTTGCATTCTGCAACAAGCATGGTACCGAAGTCCCATATATGGATGCTGCATATTCTGATATAATTCGATCTCGGGGTAACAAAGATACTATCGCAGTTGAGCATCACTATCGAGTCGATGTGTTTACAGTTGCTGTAGATCAACAGCTACAAGAACTAAATAATCGATTTAGTGAGCAAACAACGGAGTTACTAATCTTGAGTGCTTCATTGAATCCTAGAGAGGGTTAGAAGAACTTCAATATAGAGAATATCTGCAAGCTTGTAGAAAAGTACTATCCCAAAGACTTTTCTGAATATATAAGAACAAATTCATTTGAAACACTAACTCACTACTAGAAAAAGGGCCTTTTATAACGGTTCTAGTATCTCCTTTATAACGGTTTTAACCGCTATATAGGCGAGTGTTGTTGTAAGGGGGACCTGTTTTATAACGGTTCAAACCGTTATAATAGTTGTGCTTTTAATAACGGTTCTATCAGATCACCGTTATAGTAGGGTACTCTTTTATAACGTTTTATTTGTATAACCGCTATCTTAGCCTTCTGTACATTTAAAAAAAAAAAAAAAACGTACCAGCTATGCCATCTACCCTCCTCCCACCGCCAACACCCCACGTTTGAAAATACCATTCTCAACCTATCAGCATTCACCCACAAAAGGTTTCCAAATCAAAGGATTGTAAAGTACATCATATACATGAAGATGAAAGGAGAATGGGAAAGATGCAAGTTACATTTTAATATATGAACAAGAAGATGAATATATAAGTACAAGTAAATCTTGAAAATATGGCCTATATTATGAACCAAAACACAATAAGCAGATCTAAACTTTACATTAACTACTTTACACTTTTGAAACGAAATANAGGGGAAAAAAACTTCATAATTGAATCTCATCGACTTTTTGAAAAACTGACAATCACCTTTGAATTGTTTTGTACCTGAAAAAAAAGAAGAAGAGGAAATCAGAGGTATAGAGAAAAGGGGCAAATTACTTCGAACCATGTTGATTGAGGAAGAAAAAAGAAAAATTAACTTAACGGAACCGTTATATGTACATTTTAAAAATTATTTTTAAAATTATAAATCCCCTATAATAACACTTTTGCACAGAATCGTTATAGATATAAGTGTTAGATATTTAAAGTTTTGGCATAGTGACTTAGCTTGAGCTTTTTCACCTCGATGTTCATAATCATCCAGATTTGAAGAATTTGAGCACTATTGTTGATCTCTGTCGTGGGTTGGTGGAAACTGAGAAATCAACTGTGTATCATTTGCTTGATAGATTGATTCGGCTGATTTTGACTCTTCCTGATTCAACAGCAACCACTGAGCGAGCCTTTTCAGCAATGAAGATTGTCACGACTAGTCTTCGTAATAAGATGGAGGATGACTTTCTCTCTCATTACTTGATAGTCTACATAGAGAAAGAGATTGTTGAAACTCTTTCAGTAGACTTGATAATTAAAGATTTCTGTACCATGAAGGCAAGGCGAGCTCAACTAATGTAAAAGAGATAATTTAGTTTTGCAGATTTGCTTACCCATTTTTTTATTTTTTTTTCTGGATAGATTTATATATTTAATAAATAAATTTTTTCTAATTAATTTTTTAAGGGATAAACATTTTATATAAGACAGATAATCAGATTTTTCAATTATCATAAGCTATTGGGGGGGGGGGGGGGGGGGGGGGGGGGGGGGGGGNTGGTTGCACTCGAGAGTTAGATTCCCGAAATTGATTGGATCCAATCCAGTTAGACCCTACACCATCATGCCCCAAGCAGACGAGCCCCAATCTAAGGTTGCATAGTCTCGAAGCTCTCCCCCAGGCTAGGGAGAAAGAAAAGATGAATCCGAGACCCTTGTTCGAGAAAACGGTGCAAGCCAAGAGGTACACGATGAACAGACGAGCCGCCTGTGCATCAGTCATCAAAGCTCCCACATCAGAATTTGCGAAGATAGCCGAGATCTCATCGTGCTTCATCGAGTGCATGCATCTAACCCACTTGTCGGCAAAGGAGCCCCAAATAGTTGTCTCATCATCCTCGGGTTCCCCACCAATGACTCATTGTAGCTGATTGGGTCCCCACGGCAAGGAAGCCCCGTGATCATGGCAAACTCAAATGGAGTGACCATCATCTCCCCGAAGGACAGGTGGAACGTGTTCGTGGTATCCCAGAATCGCTTCACCAAGCCCTTAACAACCGTCCGGTTACCTGCACCAAGCGTCCGTACGACCTCCACAAGACCGTCAAAACCCGCAACAAACACCAACACTATATCAGATTTTAGCTTCTATAGCACTCAATTTTTATGGCAGTCAATTTCAACGATAGTTAAAAACCTTATTAGCTTTAAAAATTAATACTGGCAGACGGCTAATATGTTAGTCCATTTTTCATAAAAAAGAAAATGAATTTGAAATGCCTAATCCGCTTGTCTGACAGAAAAGGAAACTGAAAAGGGGCTAAACAAAGATCCTCTTTGGAGAGACGAAGAGGTTAATCGATCAGCGGCAGTAGAGAGAGAATCAGAGCGCAGACCCCGGAGCCATGTCAGGGCTTCACAGATCGTCAAGCGCTCCTTTGAAGAACGGCCTTCCTCCTCAAGAGCTCCTCGATGATCTCTGCAGGTTCTCTCTCTATTACCCCCCAAATCTTCTCCCAATTCTTGTTTGCTATTGTTCTACTGAAACTGTGCCCTAGAAATTGCTATTCGCTTTTGTTCGCTTAAACTCGATTATTTGCTCTATGCATCTGTTCATTTTTTTTCGAATTAATCTGCATTGTAGATAATGTGATGAGTGATCCTAACTTGGGTTGATGTGAAATATTTCAATGTGAAGATAATTTTTACATCCTATCATTTGCAGTTTTTTTAGTTTTCTCTTGGAGTTGAAGTTGGTCATTGGCCGAATGCTAATTTGGTAGCGAATTGAATCGATGGTGTTTGCATTAAGGAGGGGTTTGGTAGGTGATGGAAACACAGCACTGTCTCCCTTACTGGATGTTTGGTTCAGTCGTTTCTAATTGGTTTACTAGTTGGTAACAAGTCCAGTAAAATTCAAATTCAGCTAAATAGTTCTTTCCATAATTAGTCTCAGTCGATTTTTCTGGAGATCTTGAAATTGAGGGGCCATGGCTCTATATAAGGGAGTAGACATTATTGTTTCCCGTATATTGGTGATGTAGAAAAGAGAGAAAAACAAATGGATGAGGGAGAGAGGAAATGAAGGGTGGCGCTGTGGGGGGGTTGAAGGGAAAGGGAGAGCCTGTGGCTACCATTAAAAAAAAAATGGAGAGTTTGGCTGTTGAGAGGGAGATGAAGAGAGAGGAAATCAATAGTTACTTGCGCTGATGAGGAGGGATAAAGAATGAGAGAGACGAATTATGGAGTGGATCATGAGCCTCCATGTCCCACGGGTAGTATGTTTTGGTACTTGGTAATAATAAATAGTTGGAATTAGGCAAGTTGAGCAGTGAACACCCACGATTTGCTGCAACGGCGGCGACTTGGGTAGACTTTGTTGCTTAATGTGTGTGTGATGTGTCGCCAAGCTAGTGAGACTAGTCTACACTTGTTTTTGCATTGTGATTTTGCTCGTACTTTGTGGATCTGGTTGCTTAGTGTGGGGAATGAGTGTATTGTGTGGCTCGCCACTTTTCTTATGCATTTGCAAAGTTGTTATGTCGGGCTAGGGAGAGGTAAGGAACACAAGTTATTATGGCGGTGTGATTTTTTGGCAATCCTATGACCTTTGGTTGCAGCAGAACTCTAGGGTTTTCTATGGGGCTGACAAGCCACTTGATTTTATATGGATCATGTGGTGTATCTAGCTTCTTTATGGCCAAGGTGGTTGGGATTTTAAGGGTATGCCCCTTATGGATGTCAATTTAATTGGGGGAATTTGCAATTATCTCTTTCTTTGAGGACACCATGTCCTCTTAGGTTGCATCTTTCATTTCCTTCAATTAATACAACTTTTCTTATCTAAAAAAAAAACAAACAAAATAAATGGAATGACGTACAAACTAAACCAAACAACCCTTAAAAGTAAATACTCTAGTTATTATTAGCTTTTCTATTCGATTCGATTCCATTTTTTTTTTATAGTAACTGAACCAAACACCCCCCTAAGTGATTATCTTAATTCCTAAGTATTTTATTTGTAGTAGAAAATAATTATTAAAAGGTAGCAAGCGTTAGTTTTGGGTATTTCTTTTAGGTTCTTCCTTGTAATGGAGATGTAATTGTTTATCATTTCTGCTGTGTCAAGTGATATAAGTTGACAATTATAATTGAAGCAAAATCCCTGGCTGGAAGCTATCTTTCATGGACTGATCATATATTACCCTTCCTCAACAACTAGTAGCATTTCTTCACAAGGTTGATGAGGGATCTCAATCGTTGCACATAAAGACACAAGAACACGGAAATGCGATGCAAATTCAAAGTGGGAAAAGTGAAAACATAAAGCCAAAAGATAAAATAGGCCTAAAAAGCGGGAAAATTAATTTTGATACTTAACATGGACACATTCTGTAAGATTAAAACATTGAAAATAAAAAAGTAATAATGCCTTTCAGTTGCTCATTTATGTCCTTATTGTGGATATGTAGGCAAAGATTACAGTTGACTGTTTTTGAATGGGTGCTTGAGGTAGAGTTGTTTTTCGTTTTGTGCTGTGCCAGACATGCATCCAATGATCCAATCATGTGACTATTTTTTATTTTTTTTCATATACCATGGATTCATAAGGACTTATATTCAGGCTTATTTTGAAGCCACCTTTCTAATGGCTGTTATCCACCAAAGTATTGCTTCTCTTTGTGCTTACTGTTGACAATGATTTGAATGTTTTATGCATCTAAATTGTCTTATTCTGCCTTTTGATATTTTTTTTTTCTGCAGCCGCTTTGTCTTGAATGTTCCAAAGGAAGACCAACAGTCATTTGAGAGAATTTTATTTCTTGTTGAATATGCACATTGGTTCTATGAGGATAATTCAGTGGAGAAGAATCCTTCCCTCAAATCATTTACTCTCAAGGAATTCACATCATTAAGTATCCCTCTGTTGACCATTCAGATGGTGCATTTACAGGGCTAGTAGCACGTTTAATGCTTTATTTTCTCTCACACTCCCACAGTTCTGCAGATGCACGCACATTTACCTGCTTTCTTATTATTCAAAGCATTCTCTCTAGACTGGTTTGCATTTCTTACCAAGTTAAAATAAATAAGAACATGATCTCTCTCTTATTTTCGTTTTGCCAGTGGTGGTTTTATGAGCTCAATGATAAAACACAAATGAGAGTGTAGGCATTTGTTTTGTTTGCTATCTTCTCATTAAACAGCACTTGCTTTTCCTTAAATGCTTCTAGTGTTTAATAGTTGCGAGGTTTTGAAGCCCTATGTTCCTCATATTGATGATATATTCAAGGACTTCACTTCCTACAAGGTTCGAGTTCCTGTTACTGGAGCAATCATTTTGGATCAAACCTATCAAAGGGTAAATGTGCATGATTTGTCATTTACTTTATTGGAAGATCTACTACTCATATTATGCTTGTCATGCGGCTAAATTGCTTTCTTTTTTATTTTCCTTGTTCATAAAATGTTTTTTGTTCTACCTCTGTTTGTTCAACTGGTACCTAGAATTATTTTGTAGGTGGGAAGGGTTAAGACTGTTCTTTTTACAAAATACTCTCTTGTACTTCTTGTCATCGAAATAAATGTCATACATGGGGATGAAGTATAAACACTAAGAAGAAAGATGAAGCAATTCATCTTTGTTATGTAGTTTCAAGCTCTTGGCTCCGGTTAAGTGGGAAAATGACAATTTAGATGATAAACACATTAGTGCTATCATCATTATTTTATTTTTATTTTTTTCCTGAGGCGTTCATTTTGACTGATCTGTAATGTTTGTAGGGTGATTCCTATTTTCTTAACTTTCAAATGGTGCGTTATGTGTTAACTTCTAAATCACAATTAGGTGCATGAACTTGTAGAACTTGTTTGGTAAGGAGGAATAAGGAAAGGGAAGGAAATGGGACGACTTTCATGTGTGGTTTTAATAACAATATGGATGTGCTGAGTGGGGAAAACAATTAACCACAAAGGTTTCTTCATATTCCCACCTAACTTTTCCACCAAATTGGTGGGATTTTGGGTGGAAAGAGTGTTAACAGAGCTCTCATTTTTAAATTACCTTGAAATCTACATCCCTAGATTATCATAAAAAACTCCCACCAGACATTAAAATTTCCATTACATTGTTTTTCAAAATAATATTTTCCCTTGTTAGTCTTCGTCTCTGTAACTCTTTGTCTCTCTCTTTGTCTCTGCATTGAGCATAGCAACAAGAAGAGAATCAAATATTGGCGAATATGTGATTTGTCGTCTGATATGTACCTTTTGAATCCGCAAAATCCTGGTACATAATATGGGCGTTCCATAAGGTTAATACAATGAAAAACGGACGATACAGCTTAAAAGGGCCAATAAATAGCTAATACAAGCTAATTCATAGTCAATATATGGTCCATGTAAAATTCACACTTGTTAGTCCTTCCCTCTCCGACTCTCTCTCTATCTTCCCCCCCCCCTCTCTCTCCCTACATTGAGCCTAGGTATTTGAGCTTGCTGCTACGTGTAAACCTGTCTCGTAATGGGTGTCTCATACGACCTATGCATAAGAAAAATGGACTATTGTACTCATAAGAGCTGTAAATGGGTGATATATTTGATACATCTGATATGGTGCATCATCAAAATCACATTGCTATAGGCCCAACGTACTACACGACACCAATTCCATTACCTTTAAGCAATTCTGCATATATTACTTTGATTGTTATCGCGTCCGTGATTTTTTTCTCTGGCTGAAAGCCAACAATCATTGCAGTCGGGTACTCTTGCCTCTGTGACGTGTATTTTTTGTTGTTATTGTTGCTGCTGCTTGTGGTGGTGTTGTTGTTGCTGTTGTTATTGTTGTTTTAAATGACTAGTCAATTTAATCTACGAGATTTTGTTTGCTGATGCCAAAGTGTTTGTGCTGCATACCAACTTTTTGATTAATATTTTTTTTGAATTCTTTTCACAACATGATATTTTTTTTTTTTTTTAATCCTATAGTAGGATTTTTTTTTGTTTGTCTTAATCTCTAATTAGACTGCCAAAGGTGTCCTCTTTATATATCTGCCTCTGGTAGAGGTGAAGGTAGGGAATGTATTAGATTTTGGAGGATGTTGAAACTGAGATAAATATACACATTTTCTTCATCTAAATAAAGATTTTGGAGGATGTGAGGAGCATTTTGCCTTGCTTGGTGCTTTTAGGGACCACACATCTCTCGGGTGTAGAAGGGTGATTCTATGGGGGCTTTTTCACGCAAGTCTTTCCTTGATGCTCGGCAGCTTAACAATTACCCAGGTTTCTATTACCAACTTTCTCCTCTAGGCAAAAGCACCGCTTAAGGTATAAGCGTTTACTTGGACTTTGGCTAGATAAGGTGAACATCAAGTATATATGCTGACAACTAGTTGCTGTTTGCTAAATGTTTGTGTTTTTTTTCTGTGCTAGTAGTGAGAACGTCTCATTTATTCTTGCATTTTCCAGTGGCACAATCTTTGTAGGGTAAGCTGTTTGAAGTAAGCAGGGAGGCTATGGTTTGTCCTCTTTCCGTCTTAGAATCTCTGCATTGGAGTTATGGGATTCGATGGTGGGAAGGAGAGAGGTTTTTGTGGGTCTATCGGAAACAACCTCTCTACTTGTTAGAGGTAAGGTTGCGTACATCAGGACCTCCTCAGACCCTACCCTAGGCAGGATTGCTACTGGGTCGTCGTTGTTGTTGCTGCTATTGGTGGTGGTGGTGGTGGGAAGGAGAAGAAGATGGTGAAATGCATTCTTGGCCACCTTTATGGTGTATTTGGTTGAAGAGGAATGCGAGGATGTTTCCTCGCACATCACTGTCACAAGACTTTCTATGGAATCGCTAAATCTTTTTAGCTTCTTTATGAACTGTAGCACTGCGGCTTTTAGGAGTTATTCTCGTTTGGGGGTCCAATGTAAGTGGGCTATTTTGTATAAGGACATCTCCTCGAGGATGGATTGTCCTCTGGTGTCGTTTTCTTGATTATCATCAATACATGCTTCTTTTTTGTTTTTCTAAAAAGGTGAAACATTTGTGAGGAGTTTATAAGATGTTACTATAAAATTATCGAAATTGAAAATAGACTCCCTGCAAGCATAAAAAATAGCATTTGAGATGAACTAAAGATGATTTGATTTGGAATATATATACGTGGGTAGAGTTATCTCCATAAAAATTTGCCCCTTTCTTTTCTTACATTTAACCAAAGGTTAATGGTTACTTCCTTTCAAATCCTTCTTATTATACCCAAGATAGGAAATGTGGGTGTTTTAGCTTTGTTTCTCTTCCCTCACTTTCTTTTTGTTTCTTATGATTTGAACAAATTCAGTTAGACTATTGCTTACGAGGAGTTATGTATGGCAAATTTGCATTCAAAGTTCTATCCTTGAAGAGAAATCGTTGGTAATTTAATATAGAAACACCTAAAATAAGTGGGTTAAGGAGTGCGATATTAGCTCTAGAATCTTAATGAACGTTGTTATCTGATATAAGAGTTTCAAAAAAGTAGGAAAGGGATGTGATATTGAGGGGGTAGAGTAATTTTGTCGATGAGATTTACTCTGTTTGTAAGGATCCTTTTACAGATATCACCACATCTCGCTATACTAGTGCTTCTGGTTCTGATTATCTTTAGTCGGTTTTTTTTTTTTTTTTTGACAAACTTTAGTCGGTATTGATAAGGAAGATTTCTCATTCTGTCTCTATAGTTAAATAATTCAACACTTATTTTGTTGAAAACATTCCTTACTTCGATTTGGTGTCAAATGGTTTACTAGATTGAGCGTTTATTCTTATGCTGTAGCACTGCCTCTGTTTACAAGTTCATTGACAAATAGCTCCATTAGTAATGAGTAGTGACACAATTGTTAGGAGATGGAGGGTGGTAAGTTGCTGGTACCACATTCATTCAACATAAATGACTTTGTATTTGATACGCTATTATCTTGAGAATGAAGTCAAATGTTTTTAGTTTGAGAAATTTGACTAGGACTATATATATTCTGCAGTGCCTACTGGTTAAAGGGTGGAAGGGAACGAGTTGGAGCTTTCCTCGAGGGAAAAAAAACAAGGATGAGGAAGATCATACTTGTGCCGTCAGAGAGGTATATTGGTTTTTTCCTTTTTCGATTTTTCTCTGTCTTTGTCTTCTTTTTTCCCTTTTCCTTCTTCGCGAGGGTAACTCTTCCAATATGCATCTTGTCTCTGGCCTTTCGTTATGTGTTTTTTCAGAGTAACTCTTCTTGATCTACTTGTATCTGGTTTGATGGTATAGGGTGTTTTTGTTCATTGGTGTTTTGTGGAAATTTTCATTACGGATGTTGGTTTGCTTAATTATTCAATTAGCATTTATAATTCAATACTGGATGGAAGATTGAAGATCTGTTTGATAATTGCTTTCTGATGTGATTTAAATTCACAACTTTACGATGTCAAAGCTCAGGGGTTTTGATTTGCTAGTCAAAGTATCTCTCCTGAGGCTTGTTTTGATAAGATCAAAGCTGACTGTAATGTCAGAGTTAGCTATATCTGTAGTAGAAAGAAATATTGTAATAAGATAAACACTATGGTTAGTATGATAGCATAGGCAGGATATGCGTTTGTGGAGAGTGAGGAAACCTAGGAAGCACCCTTCATATAAGGTGGCTTTCTCTCCTCTCCTTGTACTTTGTTTTGGCATGATTTTTGGTAATACTACTTACATTTTACCAAAATGAAAAAAATAAAAAATCAAGGGTTTTGTATGCCATGAGGATCTGGGACCTTGATGGAATCTAGTGAAACTGTTATTAATTCTCCCCCTCCCCATCGTTTTTATCCCAACTCCAGCTGCTCCAAGGATACATACCAGTTATGGCCGCAAGATTCCTTATCTTCAGTGAAAGTCATTTCAGAGCTGATGCTTAGTTTCCAGCGAGACGTAGTTTGTGTCCAGAATGACTTGCATGGTTTGAAGAGGACATCTCCAGTTCATTTGAACTTGTGTAAACATTCCTCTTCATCAATTGGAACACCTTAAAATTGGAATGGAACCAGTAGCCCCATAACATTAAGCTGGCTATTCGATCAATATGGATCTATGTTTTTGAAGGAGCAGCTTATCTTCCACCTGAAGCCTTTCCCTTAATTTTATACTTTGTTTGGCATCAATGAAGTGAAGGAGAAGGCAGAATGGAGAATGGAGATGGTGATTGGAGGGAGGGAGTAGGAGGACTAGGGAGATCTTTCTTCTATTTTATTTACTTAAATACCTTTGCTATTAGATTTTTTTAACAAAGCACTTGCCTTTAAGGTGCAATAAAGGGGTTTCTGCCCCCCGTCCTTCAATCAATTGCATTGGAGGGAAGAGGAGGGAAGCTCCCTCTTATTACTTTTCCTTCTTCCGTCGATCTAAATATAGTGTTACCTCTGACTGGGATTTAAGGGGAGTCAAGTAGTTTGGACTTCCTTCTCTTAGCAATGAGTTGGAGGTTCAAGATTCATGTACACAATCTCTTGCTTGGAGATGTGGGGTATGGGCTATGTTCATGATCTTGTACAAACCATTCCCGCACTACCCTAGTGGGATGGGCTATGTGATCCTCTGTATTCAATGACCAACATTGCTTCTTGGTGCTATAATTTTGCTTGATGAAGTATGGAGGGGGATCATGTTGCTATGTAAGCTGCTTGAACCAAACCAAAATTCCTTGTTTTAATCTTTGTTATTATAGTGTCTGTAGGAAAATTTGCAAGAAACTACCTTTTATATAGTATTTTTTTGTTACTTACTACCTTTTATAATTTGTTTATAAATGTTACTAAAATATAAGAGGTTTGTTTGGCCAATTGCTACCTTCTCCCTTATCTGGCCAAAAGTTGACCCATTCTAAACTATTTGCCATCATCTATTCAATATGATGACTTACATTTTTTGTTAGCTTAATATTTGGTCGAGTATCGTCATTATATCGAAGAAATGAGGGGCAAATTGGTCAGATTAGGTCTATTTTTGGTTGGAAAAGGGAGGCAGGTAGCAATCGATAAAAAAAATGAGACAAACCTCTTGAGTGGTAGTAGTTTTTATGAAAATTAATAAAAGGTAGGAAGCTCTCTCTCTCTCTCTC
>BSSO01003323.1:0-16793 GCA_030267885.1 Mesembryanthemum crystallinum | reverse complement strand
GCCCAAAGAGAGGCCAAGTACAACACCCGGTCCTAGACAAGAACAAGAGGCTTGGAAACGTTGGACAAAATCCCTTCCAACCATAGGCACGATAAAATAGCTAAGAAAGCACACGGCCAAAACATCTAGTTCTCCGTATCCCCTCCAAAACTATTATACGAGTCTACAAATGCTAACTAAGAAGAGGAGGAAAACACTCTCCCCTAATACCAAAAAGCTTATCCCAAATAGATTGTGCAAAATCACACTTAAAAACAAATACAAAGCTGTCTGACTCGCTCAGTGGCACAAACATCTGAAGATAAAGTCCACCCAGGTCTCCTCTGCTACAAAATGTCATGAGTAGTCACATTTCCAAGTATCATGGTTGAAGCAAACGCACGCACAGCAAGGGAACCTTAGATTTTCAAAGGAAAATAGCAAGTGGAAACAGAGGATAAGTAAGGACGAAGAGGAAGGATTTGCAACAGAAGATCCTTTTAAGGATCTCTAACCCAAACCTTATTAGTATCAACAAGATGAATCGTATGAAAAACATTAACCAAAGAGGTGAGCTCCTCCATCTCCCAGTCATAAGAAGCTCTCCATAATGAAGGTCTCAAGCCCCAAATAGAGTAAAAAGCCCCAACGCTAATAGAGTAAAAAGAAGCAACTGGCGTGTCATGGAGAATAGATAACTGAAAAACTTAAGGAAACATGGAGAGTGAAAATCCCTATTCCACACATTCTCCCAGAACCTAACCCAATTTCCATTACCCACTTTGTACCTGACTTTGGAAAGAAAAAAATTGATACCTGAGAGATGAATTTCCAAGGGCAGGCATGGGAGAGCAAGAACTGGCATGCCCATCCCACCCATTCTTCCGAAGACTGTACTTGCCTGATAACTTGGTGAGTCAGTTGCAAAGAAAAACACCACAACCACTCACCTACCAGCTACTATGTTTCTTGGACACCAACTGATCAAGACCTATTCCCCCATTGTCTTGAGCCTACACATTCAATCCTAACTGACAAGGTGATGCCTCTTACTCCCATCTGCCCGCGACCAAAGAAAGTCTGGCATCATCCTCTTCAATCTATTAGCCACACTGGTCGGAATCTTAAAAAGCGAGAGACAGTAGAGAGGATATCATAATCCTCCCACCCAGCAAAATATACATACCGTTCCACCCATCTAAATGTTTGGCAACCCTAGACACAACAAACTCCCAAAAGGACGCAGATTGAGGATTTCCAGGTTCACCATGGGGCCTCAAATGTTTGTGAGACACACATAAAAGATTAAATAGACTAAACACGCATAGATATCTTCCCAAAGTTGCTATCCAATCATAAACAAACATAACAAGATATAGGATATACATGAAAAGCATTAGAACAAAAATGAGTTGATATAAGATGCATTGCAATCTATTTCACTGGCCTTTTGACACCATTGTTAAAACGTATTACCTGCATAACCACACCAGCAACAGCAACTGCACACTGTGCGGCCTCAGCCCAGGATTGCATTTCCTGATGTGCATCACATAAATGGAGTAGCCACATAATGTGGAGATCTGGAACTGGGGCAAAGGCTACTGCAAGTTTGTAAAAGCTTTCTGCAGCAGCATATCTATCAATATTCATCACAGGAGCCTGCTAAGAAAAATACAGCCAATATGACAGTCTCAGAAATGATATTAATGTGTATAGGAAGTGAAAGTTGTCACAAAGGTGATAATCCTACCAAAAGCGCATGTTCTAGGCTCGCATCGAGAGCCAGAATAAGACTGTCAGAGAGATTTTTAACCTCTGACCAAGACCACCGATTTTCAGCAGCTTTTTCTGGAACGGATACCAGAGCACACTCAGGAAGACCACACTCCTTTAACAAACTGGGGCTTTTTAATTCATCTGCCATTTCCTCCAAAGATTTACGTAGTCGGCGTGCTTCACCACTCTCTTCAAGACTTCCATCAGGTTTCATTTGAGTAACCTGAACATCAGACATCAACTCTGACAATGTAATGGTGAGCATGACCCTGAGCCTTGTTGTGTGCGTGAAGTAAGAGAAGGAGCTCTGCACAAACAAAATACAAATACTGAGTCTGAAAAGCATCAATATTGTAAGATTGGGGAGAGCCGGAGCAGCATTACTATCGGTGATAAGGGGGAAAAGCATACCCTGACAAGTATCTGTAGCCCAATCACAGCTCTCCGTCGGATGTTATCATTCCTATAAACAGCAAGACGCAGTAGATGGAAAGCAATTTGCTTAAGAAAACGATCATTTTCACGTGACATGAGTGTTGAGCCATGAGAGTTGAATATATTAATGAAAACAGGGAATAGAGCTTTCCAAAAAGTAAGTGGCTGATTCCTTGAGAAGAAGCTCGTAAATATGGAAGTAATACAATCAAGTTTTCCATAATCAGTTGCAATGCCATGTGCAGCAGCAGTTGTGGAAAATTTCTCAGTAATTTCTAGTACTTGAAGACTGACGGCAGCGCACAAATTCTCTTCCCAAAGTTCCTGAACAACCATTTAAACATTAACCACGAGAAAGTCAAAGTACCCTTGTGAAAGGGAACAAAAGATTAGGCTGAATTTCCGTAAACTAAATGATGTATGGAACAGCCTTCTCAATAAATACTTTCACCAATTCAGAACACTTACTAGCTTTTGTCTCAATATTGGATGCAATGATTCTCTCAGGGCTTGGGCAGAGGTACCAATCCTAGATGACTGTGCTTGAGCTAGAGCTTCTCTTAAGGAATAAGGTTGGCTAGGAGAGCTCAACTGAGAGTTCACTCTCTGCCACAAATAATTTTCTGGTGTTCTATGAGGCTGCAACAGCTTTGCAAGACAACAAAAATGGCTAAAATGTGTCAAAGCAAAAGAAAGAACAAGAAATGACAGAAAGCCAAATTAAATTTATGGCGGAAACTTTATCGAGAAGAGTTGCCAACAGGAACAAAACAAGAAAGCACTATTTGAAATTTGTAACCCTGAAGAATCATTGCAGCTTACCTCCTGGCGCGATGCCTCTGAGAGATAATTGTTAATTGCAGGAGATAACCTGTCTGAGTACTTTGGAGAGGCAGGTCCTTCCCCAACAATACTGCGAGAGCTATTTCCAATAATCATACTATCAGCAGGTCTTTTGTGCTGCAACGATTATCAGACTTATTAGGCTGATAGAGAGCACAAAGAGAGGTCGATAAAACGCACAAGTCATCTAAGCAATTAGATTGGAACTTGGTAATAACTATTTGTATGTGATAGCAAATCACCTAAAGTCACTAGACCAGAACAGGAAAGGTGAAGCTTAAAACATATCAAGTTCTAGTTAGGCCCAAAAATAAGAAAGTGGACCAATGGAAGGAAAAACGAAAGAAAAAAAAAAGGCAGAAAACAATTGGAGCCACTTCCTCTCCCCATCTCGGTGACCATCCACAGAGTATCCGCCACCACAAAAGCCACCTGACAGCTGTTGTCAGAAGCAATTTCTCACTTACCCTTGTGTCCTGTTTAGGACATTCAAGTAGATCAACCAGGAAAGCTGGTGGCCAAAAAGTATGTTTATAACACCCAACCCCTCTTGGACTGAAACATGGTACCAAGCACTGCCTTTTGAACTAAGAATTGGCCCCACAAACCAACACAAGCCCATAGAATGTGCTTTGTCCTCACTCATGCACTCCCTAGGAAACCTCCTAGGAGGTCACCCGTTCCTCGGTCTTCCAAGCCAAACATGCTTAATTTTGGAGATTTCTTTCTAATAATGGGCGACAGAAAGAAAGATGCGCTTTCTTGGTATCAGTAATACCATTTAATATGATGTTATCCATGATTTATTGGGGTAATACATATATTCCCACCTCATGAATGCAACGTCGTAGTTGCGCATTTTAGGTACTCATTTTGCCTCAAAATTCATCTACGTTAAGAGGCTGACCTAGGTTATCTTGTGCACAGGCTCAACACGGCCGTGAGGTTACTCTATAACAACCTACCTATCCCTCTTCTGTCAAAAGATGGTATAAGCCTTTCCAGTGTGTTTTATCCTCACTCACACACTTTAAGAGGTATTCATTCTTAGATTACTTCAAGCAAGTTAAGTAATAACCTTTTGGAAATAAAAGGTGCACCTAATGGTACAAGTAGTACAATCAATTCCCTTTATGATGATCTTATCCATGAACCATGATTGCATGCGGTATTACATATACTGTAACAATCTAGTTCTACTACTCCGCAACATAACCTAGTGGGCCTAATAAATGGGTCATTTTAACCAAATAGGGGAAGGTCTTGTAGCTTTGGTTGAAGGACCACATCACTTGTAAACAAATGACAATCTTCACTATATCCTAATGTGGGACTTGGGGTTTTACAATTTTTGTGCCTTATAAGACTCAAGATATGCAACCATCTCAACAACCTCCCTTCCTTTTTCTGCATTAGTGAAGACAGACAAGCCAAAAGGTATGGTTCACATCAGGCTAGGGGGCTAGGTCAATTTAACACCAGAATATATTCGGGTTGAGGAGAGCTTTAATGGTACTCCTACACAACCAAGGTGCACGTCCTTTTCAATTGGCTCAAACCTAAGAAATATCACAATCAAGTGTCCATATCTTGGAGTAGTCTTGGGTTGGTGACCCTTTGGTGAGCCTTATTTGGAAAAGCCTGGGGTGGTTTGTGGGGTCAATCCTCCACCAAATTGTAGCCCGAGGTGACACCTACAGTTGGTGTTGCGGCCAAGGTGTTACAAGATGTATCATAAGTAACCCTGCGACCGCAAGTTCCATCTGTGTAAGGAGTGCAGGTCATGAGAGCAAGTGTAAGTCAATCAGTTGCCAAGACACTACAAGGATGTTTTGGTCCTCAAGTGGCGGTTAATGTATGGTAGAGGAAAGCTTAATTGGTTTGATGGAGCTACTTAAATCACCAAGGTGCACCTCCTAGTAGTCCAAACCTTAAATAAAAAAATAAAAAAAAAATCCACAATTAAGTGTAATTAAGCGTGTTTGGCTTGAACTAGTCTAAGGATAGGTGACCTCAGAAAGTATGTGAGTAAGGATAAAACAAGAGACTTATAGTGCTTGTGGGGCCGGTCCTCAATCAAACTGTAGCTAGTGATTCTCAGCTGAGTTTCTAATCCGTTTTAGTTCATCTACATGAGGACCAAGTTTCATTAAGGTTCGTATCATTATCTTTTGTTCAATACATTCAGAATCACAAATAAAAAACCTGGAATCTGAGCTGGAATCAATAATAAGCCCCATATCCACCAAGCCTTCTGGTTGTCCTCAATCAAGCTCGGAACAAAAGAGCTCATGCTGACACAAATAGCACACTCTAAAAGTCTAAATCCATGTCAAGGCACCACAACCGAGTCGTTTAACTGATGTGGGATAAATGTGGGGTAAAAAATCAATGATTATTCTGTGAGCAGAGGACCTATAATATCTCAATAAAATGCTCCACCCTGAAACCTTTCTCTAAAACAGTCACTCAGAGTTTATTAGTTCATTTTCTTCTTAAGTAAACATGGATATCCAGGCTTCGCCTAGCTAATCCCAAGGGCCCTAAAGTTAATGGCCAGGAAAACCTTCAGTGACCTTAAGGGGGCTCGAAGTTGGGACTTCCACACAACCGTTCCATTTTCTCTTACACTTTTTTTTTTTTTGGTGGGGAATGGTTGTGTGGAAATTCATAGCAGTTGATCTTAAGCAGTAATTGACAGCATATAGGAGCAGCTCATCAGTGTTCCATACAAATATTGTATCATGAAAAACATAAACCACAAAGGAGTTGAATTGGAACCTCGAAAAGGGTTAAGCATTCCTCTAGGATTTTGAAAAATAATCTGGTCCTTGCAATGCTTTGCTGCCAGGCTTTGACGAGTGATGCATCATCGAGATTGCGCACAATTTGCAAAACCACAATCAAAACTTCACGCTTTTCAGCCGCACTGAGGTTGTAAAAGACTGGCATTTCATCAAGTATCTGCAGGAATCAGTTTTGAAAATTAGCATCACAGGACTACCAAAAATTATAAATGGAGATCCATACAGCATATTTGTCACCTTTTTTTTTTTTTTTTTGATAAAGAAGAACTGTATTAATGACTGTGAAAGAATACAGAGGTAGGAGGACAAGGGAAATGGTCCACGTGATAACTTGCTTCCATGGTATGAAATCGATCCCGATCAGGGAAATGGTCGCGATTGGGGAACAGGCCACGATGTCGTGAATTTAAACTGATATAGGTTTTGCGTATTGGGTCACCGTTGTCGCGAGGTGGATTCTGGTATTGGCCATATCGGTTGCATCGGGCATTAATGGGCTGTATCGGCCAATTATCGGCTATATCTCGGCCGTACCAGCCATGTAACAGCCGTATAAGCCATGTAATGGCCGTAACGGTCATGTATTGGACACCCCTTGACGTACCGGGATATTACGTGTTGGCAACCTCAAAAACCGATACATAACAGCTGATACGTTGTGTATACGATATTTAGTCTTCAGCAAAACTTGGAAGCCGTTTTAATTTAATTTTTGTTCCCTATTTGGTTAGCACAGTTTGTGAAATTTAATTTTTCTCTAGTGAATAATCCATCTCTCTACTTGTACATCCTTTCTCAATAGATCATTATCTTTAATTTGAAAATAAATAACGACAAGGAAAATGAAGTAAATGCTCAGCTGCTGAAAAGTGATTTTTATAAGATAAAGTGTACACAGTTACAAAGTTGAAATTTTGTGGCCCAAGGGAGGGTTTGTCAATGGTAAAGAATTAATTTCCATATACCTGGCTAATAAGCGGAAAATAGAGCTGTGCGATATATAGTTTATCTTCAGGCTTCTGGTATCGAGAGTCAAACTCATGCTTGCACATGAGGACAACCAAGATTCTTGCTGCCTGCAATCACACATTTTACTTTAGATTTCAATAAACTTGTTATACATACAAGGATGACTTGTAGCAAAATAAAATAATTTTGCTAATAAGCTAACAGCATATATCCTGCAAAATAGCAACTTCAAGCCAAGTATCCAGACAAACTTACTTTAGCCTTCTGTAACATATCATCATGATCCAAAGTGAGAAAAAGCTCCTGAATCAGCACAGATGCAAGATAATTCCTGCAGCAGAGAACACAGTAGTCAAAGCCAGATACGATCACCAAATTTTGAAAATGGTACACATGATTACCAGCACAAAACACATGTATCAGCCATCAAACATCAACATTAGGTGAATATTGCTGATTTAGAAACTAATGACCTTCTAATTCTCTCTTTTTACTGTTAATGGTCCAAATTTTAAGTTGTCTTTCAAGATATTACTAGACATTTTGCAGATGCAAACACTTTCAAAAGGTTTACGAAATACTGTTAATTATGAGCATAGATATCTCAGAATAATACAACTGCTAATGAAAACATCAGTATCACCTTAGACGATCATTGATATTGAACTGTAGAAAAAGGAAATACACTTTCAATAAATAAAATAAAAAGATAAGAAATTCATTATATTAAACAAATAAAAATGATTACACGAGGAGAACAAGATGTCTTTATAGATGACAATCAATATACTAAAGCCCGCCAAACCTCTGTACTTCTAACAAAGAGACTCTGAGAAAAACCAAATTAGATTAACACCAAACCAATCCAAATAAAGCACACCTCCAAAATATCTTCCCCTCCTTCCTAGCTCACAACCTTGTCAAAAGACATGAAACATTAACAAGTCTATATGGAAGCCCAACCCTCTTCACGAACCTCAAGCTACTACTGCTACATAAAGTGAAATAACAGAAAATAAGGAAATACTTTAAGTGGACGTTCATAAACTAGAAATGAGGCTAAATTTACGATACTTCAGCAAATGGACTAATATGTTAGGATTTTGCACGCGGAAGCAACATTTGTGGAAATATATTCGTGAATGAAAACAAGAACAAAGGACACAAGAGACCCTTTACGTGGAAAGCCGAGCACCCGTGAGAAAAACCACAGGATCGATGGCATGATCTAAAAGTATCACTATCAACCATAGTAATACAACAACACATCAACCAGAGATACCGAAGAGTATAGCCTCACAACATATCTAACTCCACTCTATCTTACTGTGTGTTTTCCACACAAGACCCATCTTGTGCAATGGTGGCGTGGACAAACCCCAAGTTCCCATGAGGTTACATGGCCCCAAGCACCCAAGCTTACTAGGTTCCTCTACAAGCAGTCAAGCTTATGCTACACCATCCTCATACCTGGTGACTATGGGGAGACAGCTCAAAAGTCCACACCACATGAACATAAGATGCTCCTTTAAATAGAGCATCAATGGGGAAGCTACACTAGTAACGGGAGATGTTACACTAGTTACCACACACACACTAATGACTCTTGATGACCACCTTTAATCAAAAAGAGTATCCAACGAGCATCGTATAACAGAAGCATTACACAAGCATTAAATAAACATTAACACCAAGAAGAGGAGTTAAAAACAGTCTCCACACTCAACACAAGACTCCTCTGAACTTTGGCATGCAAGATCTACATGACAACTTAATATGATCCAATGGCAAGACTCTTCGAAATCCATCCAAACATGGAGAGAGAGAGANGGGGGAGAGAGAGAGAGGGGGAGAGAGAGGGGGAGAGAGAGATCTTGGATGTGGGTTTAGATACATGAATGAAGATGGACCAAGGCAAGGTAAGGAAAACAATCATTATTACCTATCTGAAGGGTCTCGTCCTGGCATTTCAATGAAAAGATCATGATCACATATGATCTGTAAATACGTAAGCTTGCAGTCATGAAGAACAGATTGGCATAAACCAGAAAACTTATCCAGATACAAGGATACCTGCAGGAGAAGAAGTTTTGTAAGCTACAACATTAATCTCACCACTGGCATGGTGGTTGTAACTATAACATATGCAGACAAGAAACAGTGTTACTATGTACAAGCCCTTACATTTTGGCACCAGAGCTCGAAAGCATACATCTAAATGATAGCAACGTGGACGATTTTTAATAGAACCAAGTAATATATCACCACATTTGTCTGGAGATCTGCGTCAATTCCTAAAAAAGGCTCCAACAAAAAGGCTCCTTGAAGAATATAAAACACTATCAAATCTCTAATGCAAGTCCTAGTCATCACTATCCCAGAAAGTACAGGTAGTTCTGGTTAACCCGAAACATAAAATAATTCAGTCAAACATTAAACCAACGGGTTTTTGATCCTTATCCATCCCAAAACTAGCTTATTTCACTTAGAAGTTCTTCAGCATGATAAGTGGACAAATCCTCTTGGCCACCTTGTCACTAACTGAACTATTCTAACATTTTAAATAATACTGTTAGATATACCTTTGAGACCAATCTTATTATCATAGCATATATTTGAAAGGCTTTAGCAGCAGCATGAACCAACGAAAACCAGAACAAGCAGACAACGGATGAAAGACAAAGAGAACACAGACTGGGAGAGTAGGACTTCAAAATAGACATCTGTTTGCTTCCACAAGCCAATTTCCGTGAAGAAAAAAGTACTTGGTCTAGATATAGGAACTGGAACTTTAAAACACCACTCTTTGCTTCTATGATGTTCATTGATAAGCACATGGTTTTTCCCTATTAAGTAACATTATGTTTTTCTTTTATATTGCAAGTACTTAGCAATGTCTCTTTCGAAAATGAATAAAAAAAAGTATGTACTGGAAGTAATGAAGAATACACGAACTCAGGAAGAGAGAGGACTCCACTGCTATTGCTTATTTAACCAATTTCACTCGACACGTGTAAGAGAATAGCTCTTAAAGGCCCTGCAGCCTTACACCAAATAGAAGCCAATGTGAAAAGATATGCACATGAGATCTATCAAAAAATCCCATATTGACTATTAAGGGCAGGACTGAAATGCCAATAATGAACTTGACAAAGTCTAAGACTATGAGTGATGTAATATAATGCGCACAAATTGGGCACAGAAACCTGTTCGACATGGACAGTAACAGAAAATTCCATCCATTTTAACTCCCTCCACTAACACAACTCCCGACCTACCCCCTTCCCACGCGGAAAGGCAAAAATCCATCGTTTTCCAAATTCCAAATTTCAGTACTTCTGCTCAATCTTGATAGAGGTGTTGAGGTTGGGGTTGTGGAAGGCTTTAGGGTGGGAAGGGAAGGTGTTAGTGTTTCCCACCTACAGTTTGCGGATGATACGATTTTGTTCTTGGCTGCTGATATTAATAATTTTAAGAATGTGCTAGCACTCTTGCAAATATTTGAGGTTATTTCAGGGATGAAAACCTTGCTAAATGCGGTCTTGCTGGTATTAACGTTGGCGATGATACCATTAGCCAGTTTGCTTCTTTGGCAGGCTGTCAAGTCCAAGGCTGGCCCCTTACCTACTAGGGAGTTCCTCTTGGTGGGAATCCTCGTACGGAGGCTTTTTGGGAACCAGTCCTAAGCCGGATCTCTAAGAAGCTTGATGGTGGAAGCGAGTCTACTTTTCCTTGGGTGGTCGTATTACTCTTCTACGATCTTGTCTTGCTAGTGTCCCACTCTACTACTTGTCTTTGTTCAAGGTGCCGGTGGCGGTTGCTAACAGGATTGAAAAAATAATGCGGGACTTCTTATGGTAGGGAGCTGATGGTGAGAAGAAGGATCACCTGGTGTCATGGGATAAGGTGTGTAGACCCAAGGAGGAGGGAGGTTTAGGGGTAGGGAGGATGGTTCTGAAGAATATTTCTCTTGCAGGTAGTTGGCTATGACGGTTTCCTTTGGAGAGTGACTCCCTTTCGCATAGGGTCATCCGGAGTAAGTATGGTCTGCATCCGAACAGTTGTGCTTGGGTAGCTACACATGCTTGTCCTTGGAAATTTATTTCCCAGATTTATTCTTCTTTCCACCCTCATGTGGCTTTGAAACTGGGAGATGGTTCAAGGATCAGATTATGGGAGGACATTTGGCAAGGTGATCGATCTTTTGTTGACAGATTCCCAAGACTCTATCAGCTATCTACCAGACATCAAGGCGGGTTGCTGATTTTTACGTTCCAGTAGGTAACTCGTGGGATCTTTCACTTCGTACACCACCACATGATAGAGAGATGGAGGAGCTTTCCTCGTTATTGGGGATTTTAGATACTATTCGGCTCTCAGATACTGTTGATGCTAGGGTGTGGAAAGGAGACACTTCGGGGGTTTTTTCTTCTAAGTCTTTCCTTGCTTGTCTCGGCTCGAATCCTCAGTTTGCCCCGTTCCCTATTGCAACTCTCCTTTGGAAGGCTAAAGTGCCCTTAAAGGTGCGAGCTTTGTCTGGACACTAGTTTTGGGGCGAATTAATACGAATGATATGCTACAGAAAAGGAGACCAAGGATGGCTATTTCCCCTGATATATGTCTAATGTGCCGTTTAAGTAGTGAGTCGTGCTCACATTTGTTTCTACATTGTGACATGGCACGATTTCTCTGATGCAAACTTTTTGGTGTGATTGGAGAGTATTGGGTGTGTCCGGCCACTGTTATGGAGTGTTTGCAAATTTCGGCTTGAGGGATTTGGAAGGGATAAGGAGAAGAAGATTCTACGGCGTAATGCTATCTTTGCCATATTGTGGTGCCTGTGGTTGGAGCAGAATGGAAGAGTTTTTTCAAGGAGCACCTTGTCACCTGAGTTAGTTTGGAATAGAGTGACTTACTTAGCTTTTTTGTGTGCTAAGGCGGGAGGAGCTTTTAGGGGTTACTTTATTTGTGATTTACAGAGAAATTGGGATAATCTGTAAGTGTAACTTTTGAGAGGACTTCTTGTTCTCTTTCTTTAATACAATTTTTTCTTATCTAAAAAAAAAAAATTGAATATAGCTAACAATGATGCATACAAGCAAACATACTAATATAAAGTATAAAAGCAAGGTTCAAGTAACTTCATGAGAGAAGAAAGCATACCAATTCAAAAACTTGGCGAGGCTCAATAACAGACAAAAGGTCATAACAAAAGAATGCCAAACTACTACTTAGATGTTTCGCTAAGCTCAACCCTTTCTTGCAGCGCTCATGTACTTCAGTGATAAGGCAATCATAGAGCTGCATAATGCACCTGAAAACACCTTCTTTCAACTGCATCGGTGGAACATCTTCACCTGTACATTAAACAAATTATTCTATAAGCTCATGTGTACCACCACATTGATTTTCGGCCACAATTCACAATAGGAAACTGCAGGAGTTAACATACCGGCAAGAGATGTTGAAACATTTCTTACCTTCTAATCTCTAATAATAGGGTCTATAAAAGTTATAAAGCACTAGGTTATACATTTAATATGGCCTTATGTCGTTAGTTAATTCCCCTCCCCCTCTTCCTTGGATTCTTTTTAAAGAGATGCAATAAAGCCAATTGTTTGTGGTTCTACACCCCATGACCCCGATAGTGATTGGGTAAAATCAGAAATTTAGTCCCTCCTCTCTGGATGCCTGAAAACAACTAGATCTGTCATGAGCAAATGGAAACCTTGAGACCTGCCAAAGTTTAACCCGACTTGAAATCTGACCTGAAACCGACCGATAAAAAAACCGACTAAAACTAACTAGAAACTTAGAAAGTTCACAAAATGTTAGTACAAAAATGCACTTCAACCCCACAAACTGAGATTGACTGACCCGAACCTGAACCGACTTGCTAAAATAGGCACAATAATGACGAAATCCGAACACGGACCCAATCCCGACTGAGAAAATAACAGACTTTAAACTTGAAAGGCCACAAAGAGTGAGAACAAAATTGTATTTCAAACCCAAAAAATGAGATTGACCAACTTGGACCCGACTCGACCAACCTATTTGACAGGTCTTCCATGCAAAAGCAACCACAACATATCCTCCAAGAAATCCTCTTCTATCACAAATTAAACCTGACAAAAACAAAAGGTAAGAGATTTCATCTAGCTACTATAAACTACCTGGTGGAAGGGTATGATAGAACAGACGAATTTGCTCCAAAGCCATTGACTTGACAATAAGCTCAAGGAAAAACCATGACATTGCCAATACATCATCATATACTGGTCCGACACGATATCCTTTTGCCTGTAGAAATGTCGAAAATGTGTATCATAGTTAATATAACGAAATATCGTAGGGCAAAACCTGCAATAAGTAAGACTTGACTGTAGTACATACAGCAAAACATCAGTTAAAAAGCACATGAAAACTACCGACAGACTGAATTATATGAAACAAAATGCAATGCCTTCTGCCAATCTGCACTTGCACATAACTGCTAGCAATTCTATGCATCACATTCATGATACATGCATTTTCATCCCTATCAAGTTGTTCCACAATTACCTGTAGCAATTCTATGCATCACATACAATTTAAGGTTTGAAGCTCCTCTCAAAGAGGGGATATAGTGAAGATAGGCTAAGATGGGAGGGAGGGAAGGGAAGGGGAAGGGAGAAGGAGGAAGACAAAGGGAGAAGGGGAGGGAGAGAGAGAGGGGCAGGGGGACGAGCTCTTCACACTGATAGGGGTTTCTCATAAATGGAAAACCAAGGAGCCAAGGTCGCTCAATTGAAAGAAAGCATTTTTTAAAAGGCCATTTTAACACGACTGTCCAAGGACATGAACAAGTACACATATTTATGAGTTCGGATTATGGTAATTTATCACATGCATTGCATGATAATAAGGGAACTTTGCCTTATATATGAATTGAAGAAAACTCCGACATGAGTAAAGATAAAGGTGATGGTAACAATGGAAACATAAACCAGTATGCTAGTACCTTACTACGTGCCAAGCTTCCCCACACAGTAGAAAGCCCCGAATAAACTGGCAATTGACGACCACCAAAGTCATCAAAAGTGTAATCAACATAACTAATTAGGAACCGATTTCTCTCTGCATCATCTACGGACTCTTGCTGCACCCTGTGAACAATAGGATAATCATCTTTGCTTATTTGTGTGATGAATCGAATCCAATCAATAAAACAAGAGTCAACATAATGTTTAAAAAAGCAACTAGAAGATGCCTAAAATAAAACCAGAGTTACAGTCAAATTGCTACTGATATCAGCAACTCTGTTGATTTTCTAGATTTTTTGTTCTGTCATGCCTTCAGACCTCACATAAAGCAGGATCCACATTAATTGGTGTTATTTGATTCTTTCTCATACTTCAGTTTTGATACAATGTAAGGGGTATACACATAAACATCTCCATCCTAACCTCAGTACTTAAATCAAGAACACCTCTGCATTTACAACATACAAGGAACATACAGTATGGAGCACTAAGAAAAAACAATGAGCTATCAGTATAACAGAGCATCCCAATGCATTAGATATCTATCAAAGTAAATCTTTTAAAAACTAGTGGAATTATAAATCCAAGGAGCCAGCCGAGGAGACCAGTTCATTCGGTACCAAAGTCAAATAAGTGGTTTCATCCCAAACAATAAGTATGTTCAACCACAAACACAGAAGAATAGCAAGAAACACTATTCCCTGGAGAATCTTCTAGCTCCAAAACCAGGATGTTATACTTTTAAAATGTTCCAAATTAGCTGCGAGAAACATCTTCTCTCTCTTTGAACATAGAAGCAGCTGTTTCATAACACCAAACATGAATGACATCAAAAAATTAAAATTCAGAACCCAATTGCCCCAGCTTCCCTGTCATCCTAAGTTTCCTTACACAAGCACACACACTAGAAGAATCTAACAAAGCAACAGTCATATCTTTCTTTACCCCTTTTGTTTGCCCTCCTTTCAATATGTTATCCCCACACCTTCATCCTTTTTGGATAAGAAAAGAGAAGGAAAAAAAGAATGTACACGGATGAGACTTTCTCACAATTAAGTAAAAGCTACCCAACAACTTAACAACTAACAAGTAAAATGGCACAAACGTCTCCACAACAGTTACTTCCCATTCCATTGAAGATCTAACTAAACAAATTCTACAACTTAGCAGGATAGGCCCAACATTCACCGTAATTCTCAGAGAGGCTATGCCGCAGACTTGAGAAGATGGGTGTTAGTTAGTATTGGATTTCCTAACAAAAGGTCAAATACATTAGAATAAAGAGCTTCAGAAGACCTAACTTCAGTGTTTCTATCTGTAATGATCTGAATGAAACTTTTCAGCATCTGTTCTTTGACTGCAGGTTTACCAAGGAGATATGGAGTGCCATCCCGAATTTACTACATATTTATAGAAGTATTGGCACCTGGGATGATGAGTTTAAATGGTGTTGCAGAACCCTAACGGCAAATCAACTAGGCAAAGAGCAACTAGAATGAGCTTCATTATTACTAGGCTCGAGAGAAATTTGAGGGTCTTTCAGGGGAAAAAGCACACTCAAAGCCAGCTGACTAGACAAATGTAATCGCTTGTGTGTTAGAGGGCAGAAGCTGATCAAAATGGCAGATTACTTTAGTGCCCCGTGATTTATTTTGGAACTTGTATTGATTTTGCTTAATACTATTTGTGTTGGTCTGTTTTGTTTATGTGCTCACTAAGCACATGATGAGTGTGAATGTGTGATAGATGAGACCCTTTCTAAAAGGTGAGCATCTATGACACCATGATGCTACTATACTGTTGCACTGATATTTTTAGGCTCTATGAGAGATCTATACAATCCGCTTGTAATATATCTATGATGGGTAACAAAATTTCATTAAAAAAACCACGCAAGTTCAAGTCTTTCTGTTTTAGCATCTTAAATCACATTGTGTAATAAAGGGGGAATAAGACACTAGCAACTAGCATTATCATAGGAATAAAAGTGCAAATGTGAAGCATTCCAGTTAAGCATTAAAAGCTTGAATAGCATCTCGCATATTCAAGAAGATGCTACTACAAACAATGTGCAAATAGCCTGAGAAATATTAAGGAACAAGAGCATACCGAGTCAAGATGTTAACCATAGCTCTGAAGGCAGCAACCTGGAAATAAAGGGTATAACAAAAAAAAACAAATGACACCAAGGAATTCTTCCACAAAGAAGAGAGAGAGAGAGAGAGAGAGAGAGAGAGAGAGAAATCAATCAAAATTGCCATGTGACACTTTGGGGGATACTTCCTCTAAGAGGCTAGATGGATGCAAATGTCCTACATTTTCTCTCAAAGACACTATCATTATTTTCTAAATAAGATACAGATGTGTAAACAGCCCAGTCCAAGGAGTGATGAAGGCAAAAACCNAAAAAAAAAAAAAAAAAAAAACTATCGCAAAGTTCCTCATTTCCTTCACAACCAAAAAAAACCTAGGAAGTGCAGGATATGCATTACTCCACATCAGTTTTTTCTTATCCCAAAGCCCTCTTCTCCTTATCCCACCCAAAACATACGATCATCCGAAACCACATACTGTAACTCGGAAGCATGAACTGCCTCAATTCCTACCCTAACCATCCCCAAAATCAACTGCCCATCACCACAAGTGTAAAGAGAAAAAGAGACAAAAAAAACAGCCTTGCCTCGTAGACCCCTAGACAACGAACACCACTCCCTTGGTGCCCCAATACACATCGCAAAATACATTATTTTTACTCATTCCTGTTTGTTTTTGGACTGCTCTGTATTTCCATCAACAAGAGTCATATAGAGGATTGCAAAAATCATGAGGGCCTTGCTTGGGTGTGTGGTACGGGAGAGGCCAAGAAACCAATTTATAGCTTGAGAGGTGGTCCATTAGCCGAAAGAAAGGGTATAGGTCTGAAAATACATGCCTAATGACATTGCTATAAGCCTCC
>BSSO01003322.1:0-16798 GCA_030267885.1 Mesembryanthemum crystallinum | reverse complement strand
AATTTTTACTTATATAAAATTACAAATATTCATGGTCAAAGTGTCGCATTAGAGACCGTGAAAAAGTACAACGTAAAGAACTTTCTGGGACAAAGGGAGTATTGAATTGTGATTTTGGGAGTTTTATTGGTATAGTCTTCCACGATTTCTTCTCACTGGGAAATTTTATACTCCATTTAGAGGAAAACTGGAAATGATGAGACAAGTTGTGAGGATCATGCGATAGTCGAATGTCTGGTGACTTTAAATACATTATTGGTGACTTTAAACAGTTTGGCGATGACTTAGATAGTATATAGAGGCTACGTTTGGCAAAATTAGCTGTTAACTGTAGCTGTTTTATGATAAATGAGGAAAAAACAGTATAAATTAAGTAAGAGATGTTGCAAAATGGCAACAAAATAGCTGTTTTGCAAGCTTCAATTGAAAGCTAGCATTGGTAGCTTCTCAAAAAAAGAGGTAGCTGTAGCTGTTTTAAAAAAAAAAAAAATCTAACAAAGTGTTTGGTTGCTGAGAGTAACACAAAGAGCTGAAAGGTGAAAGCTTAAAGCTAAAAGCTAGTTGTTTTGCCAAACATAGCCAGAGTGCCTTTTCAAATATTGATCCNGTTACTAACGCCCAAACAAACAAAAGTTACACGCAATAGTCATTGTAAGTTTCACAAAATTCACACTACCTTGGAAGAGTACATCGATCATACTGGTAATAGAACATCATACAACACTTTAAAAATGAGTGATTTTCGCTCCTAGTGAGCTAACTCTCAATAGCTCACTTTTAGGAAGGAACTTCACTACTTCATATGGGTGAATTGTATTTGAGTGAATAATGGTGTAGCTTAGGGTGGACAAAGATGGATCATCCTCTCAAGAAAGAAGTAGCTATAGAGAGAAAGAGCGTGTGCAAGGAGGTTTAGGTATTACAGGAGCATAAATTTGACAGATTGGGAGCACAAATTTGACAAATTGGAACTTTCAACTTCATAGTCGCAGGACAATATTCCTATTCCTAACTAGTGGAATATATCTTGGTTCCCAGTAAGGAGCCAATTTATGAACAATAGTTACGTTGGAAGTCTAATGTTAATAAGAAAGTTGTTGCCTCTCCAAATGCATAATTTAAAATGATACGCACGTGATGGGAAAGTGTGTTAAGAAATGCATGGATGGTAATGGGGCAGGATGGCGTGGGGACTGAGAATGCCTCATTCACACCAGATCCACACTATTCACCATGGATTTCTTCACCCATCCTCACCACGGGTAGATATACTCAAATTTACCCCACTCTATGTGGATATCCACCAACCAACAAGTATCGACTAACACTTCTTCATTCTAGTCGCTTCTTGTAATTTTTTCTCAAAAAAAGGAATTCCATCTTTAAACAACTACTCCATTACTAAATAATAGCAACATATAAGATCATGAGAAATTATATTTAGGAAAATGAAGATTGAAAGTGGATATATCCAATTTTACCCACCCCATTTTCACCCAATATTCCTTATACGTATATGAAGTTTTCCTATAATCGTTGTGAAACTATTATAACAAAACTCATATACACTAAAAAAAAACGAGGGATAAGATATTAGAAGACGCTATGATTATGAAACCGTAGTGGGATCCGCCGGAAATGTTGTGACAGCTAATGCCTAATGACACGCAATAATTGATCATCACTTTATAAAATAACGACACAGGATATAATCGGATAAGGTATGGTCCAATTGACCATATACAGATAAGAGATATAGAGTATTAGAGTTTTAAGGCAAAAGGTAAAGCACAAAATGAAATACTAGTACTAGTAGTATACTGTGGTCAGTATTAACAAAGTAAATGACTACTTAATGCTGGGATTTGAGCTTTTTAGTAGCAATATACTGTATATAAGTAATTCAGAGCCCCAACTTGCATTATATTGGCTCATTCATTATTTGATCATCGCTCGTCATCACTTATAAGTAACTTATACTATGTAACAGTCACGGCTGATCAGGCAATAAGGCTCACTATTCAAAGCAACGCTGTGCTTCTGTGCTCTCTGGATCTGCATCTGCTATCTCCCCACTCCCCACCACTAATTAAAAGAGTAAATGACCCCAGTTCAATTACTCTGATAATATCATGCCCTGTAAACAAGGGGACACTTCGCCGACTTTGTTTCGCCTCGTGCTTCTTTGTTTTTTCTCGGTTTTATACGAGACACACAAAGACAAGTAGGAATCGAACTCTCAACTTCAAGAATTACTCCTAATGTGATATGTTTGGGTGGTTTTATCAATTCCTAATGTGATGATATGTTTGGGTGGTTTTATCTTCGGAACTTGAGGACCTGAGGTCCATCATCATATATACTTTCATAAAATATACATCCCCTCTATAAAAGGTGTGTTCTTTTCAACTGATCTCTACCAAACTAATAAGAACAAACTTGGACTTTCAGAACGGAATAAAAAACCGATTTCCAGAACAAGATGCAACTGGACGAAATGGGACAGAACAGAACGGAACAGAAAAGCGGAATGGGAACGTTGAAAAGAAAAGGGACTAGAAATCAAGTTTCCAGATGGTCCAAACTATATAACTCGTGGCTGTCTATTAGGGACAAAGGCGGTACTATAAACGTGTGACACATCCAACAAAACTACATGCATGGAACTTGGAGCTCCCAACAAGTCCGCAACGCAGCGTCACATGGTTCCTATACTTTAGTAACCCATGCCCTCCACATGCAGATGACGTATTTTTGGTCATTTGAGCTCAGTATAAAACTCATCTTGAACACTCAAAACCATAACTTACTGCAAGTGCAAGCTGTAGTTCTTATCCCACTAGAAGCAAATGTACCAGATGGCTCAAGTTATGTCGGCGGCGAAAATTCACTACATATGCTCTATCAGAGAAAAATATACACCAGTTGCAGAATGGGAACAAAAGAGGAATCTAAAAGTACTCTTAAAACAGTTGCAACTACACGATTCCAAATTATTCGTGCAATCATCTTCTTATTTTACTACAACTTGCAGCTCAAAGTTCGAGAGAGTTGCGCTAATTCTAGCCAGCACTTCTCAATGAAGTAACGTTACCGCTTATTGTATGTGTATATATACATCTATAGAAAGAAGAGAGATATAGTAATATATGATCACCTGTGTAACTGATTCCACTTTGTAGATGGTGGCCACTAAAAGCAATGTCTAAAAAGGAAATTTCCTAAACATCACAGGGTCGCCGAAAAGTTTTCCTTTCATCTACTTTCCCCAATAACTCACCTAACTACTTGTACGGCTCTATGTACCTATGAGTAATTGCATACATCTGACCATTTGATATACGTGGGAGCCTCATAAGAGCATCAAGTGAGATGACTAATCCTTCCTTCAACTACAACTTGATAAGCGCATAGTCATGCATAAACTTGATCCATACAATGAATCTAATGAGAGTTAGCCCTCTACGTGAAGTAGTCACCTCACTAAAGTGGGAATCACGTAAAAGAATGCCTAAGGAGTTTATCCATACGATAGACCTAGTCCATATGCAAGACCTACTATGAAGGAAGTTAGTGTAGCATGAGTGCATGACAACTATCACTTTGAAGAAAATATGTCCTAAGCATATAACCCCAAAGGAACTCCTGATACACAGAATCTGTTGGCCAGGTTACATAATCAAACTACTGCTACAAAAAAATCATGCTATAAAACTTCATACAGTAGAGAATCCAAAAATCTTTCACTCTCATTTCCAGCTTGTAAAATATTGAGCACCATTGAACCATTCAAGCATATGACTGAAAGTTTCATACAATCCAAAATTTCTACCAGGAATCTCCCCGGTTTGAAAGTCGACATACTGGCATGAACAAAAATATGCCGATGCAACTCACAGCAAACAGATTGCTATAATTTTCCTCTGGATAATAAGAAGTAATGAAATATCAGCTCAACCAACAATTTCTTTGGCAGCATATTTCTCAAATTACATACTAAAATGCACTTAAGGTTTTCCCCAATAGAACATAAGAGAGACAAAGCAATAAACCATTGTTCAAATGGGCTATAAAAGGCTAGAAAGCATAAAGGTTCAGCTTCAGCAAGTCAGCATCACTAAATACAGCAAACACTTTAGGTCCAAATTTCTAAATTTCGCAATGCAAGGTAAACCTAAAATTACCTATGTACTCCCACATAACTGCGGCTGCCAGATAACCACTACTCATTCTCATACTTAAAGACCATGCTATTAACCCTGTAGTCCCCTCACGAACAGAGAATCCTGAAAATCGAACAAACACACGCCATCACTTCTTACGGGAAAATAACCCAGAATCCGAAGATCATAGAAATGATCGAAATTCAAGACTAGTCGAGCAAGGATGGTTACTAACATGTTCTCTTATTTACACAAGAACTTGCAACAGCAATAGCTCAGATGGATCCCCCAGTCATAGCTGGGAGGTCATCAAAGCCCCAGAGGTCCAATGGAGACTCATTGGATGCATCAGCCCCAAGGAAAGCATCAACAGCCCAGCTCTCATCCAAGAAAGGCATCTCCAAGAACTTCATCTGGGACTCGAAATCAGAGTCAGACAACTCTTCAGAAAGGCTCATTCCACTGTTCTCCTGAACGGGTACACCATTTCCGGAGCTGAATTTCATCTTCTTGCTAGGGTTCCCATCCTCGAGCACCTGAGGAACAGCGTTCTCCAAAGCAGCAGAGAAGAACGAGGAAATTTCTGGAGTCTTGGGGGCATTTTCTCCCCAGCCAAAGTCAGAGCAATCAAAGGAGTTACTTCCTTCATCTGAAGTAAAGTACAGGCTGCTACCATCAGGAGAAACGGATTTGAGTCCTACCTCTCCGACAACAGACTCAAACTGCTGAGTTAGTGGTTTCTCTTCCATGAAAGAGAAGCCACTGTAGTACCCATTATCAAGATTGTTCATGATGTTGAAGTTCTGTGGTTGAGGGATTAAGTTGGTTTTTGGAGCAGATTTCTTTGAGCTCACTTTGACAGTGCGCCTAGGAGTAGCAGCAGGAGTTTCCTCAGGGAAATTCACCTTGGCCTTGTTGCCACGGATCCTCCGTGCCTCAGCATCATAAGCTCTAGCAGCTTCTTCAGCAGTGTTGAAAGTTCCGAGCCAGACACGAACACCCTTTCTTGGGTCGCGGATCTCAGCAGCCCACTTTCCCCATGGGCGCTGTCGGATACCACGGTACTGGTTCTTTCTCTTTCTCTTGGAGGTCTTATCAACCTGGTCATTGACCTCCACAGCCTTCACATCTATAGAGACAAAGGAATCATAAGTTAACAAATTAGATGACAGCATTAAGAGAAACAATGTTCAGGGTGAATGCAGCTAGCTGAGTCAATCAAAATGCGTAAACGAAAAACAAGTCATCTACACCAAAGTTCCTCAACACATTAGATAGCACAGCAAGGTTGACATACAAGGGATTAACTAAGTATTCTTAAACTGAAACGTCGACCTTTGAAAAGAAATTGACCAGATAGATGACTGGCCATCAGGACGAACCATCAACCAAAAAAATCAGCAAAGTAACCATTTCAATGGGATTAAAGCCTTAAAACAGATGTAATTGATTGCCAGTTAAGAAGCCATTTGGTCTAGTGCTTGCGATTTTGAGTTTTTCCTTCGCAAATTTTCCCTCTCCTCCTCCCATGAGCTTCTAAAATGCCAAAATGGGACTAGAAATAAAAAGTCTTCAACGGAGGTTCAATTTCTAGCCCCATTTCGGTTTCCTAGAAGCCCTTTGGAGAGGAGCTAGGAGATTTCTGAAGAAGAATTCCTAAATCCTAGAAATAACAGCCTCCAAAATTCTTATATTTATTTTCAACAGCACATACCATGAATTTTCCAGAGCAAAAAGGTAAAGACACAAATCAAACAGAATTGCGTCAACAAGATATAGATTCGGATGAAAACTCCAGAAAATTAGAGCATATGCCAATACTTAATTCTGATGCACTGGAAAACTTTTAAATACTAAGTGGAATCAAATCAAGAATCAATTCATATCCATGACAAAATCATCTCAAGGAATCAAACAAACATGAAAATTTGATACAAACCCTTCCAACATAATCAATTTATATCGAACTTGTAAGCCATTTCAATGATAGATCATGTTCCAACTATAAAACACAAAACAGAGCATAAAAAATTCGAAACNACAACTAAGGTGGAGCAAGAAAAGCTAATCACAAAACTTGAGAAAATTGCAACCATAGATCAGACCAAAGTAGGGATTAATTCCATAAAGCCCTACGTTTTCCAGCTTAACCGCGTGGGAATTAATTCATTTTTGTTATTCAACTGAAAGAAATCAAAAACATTTTGTGGATTTTTTTCAAAATGGTAAGTTTTGACAAACTTCTTTATTAGAACAAATTTCGTCCAACCACCTAAATCCCCGCCAAAAATCACCAGATCTCAAGTTCAGAACAACAAAAACTATCCCCAGCACAATCTACTTTATCGGAATAAATCAAACAAAGCAGAAAACAAATTAACCCAATCCGGGAAAAACCCAACAAAGAAGAAAGAAATCAATTGAAACAAAAATTCTTTTTTTTTTTTTGGAGGAATTAGTAACAAATTCAACACGTTTCCCCTATCAAAAAAACAAATTCAATACATTTCATCATTGAATTTCATGGAGAAGTCAAAATTTTAATCAAACTTCCAAACTTACCCACCCACCTAAAATCGACAAACTTGAATTTAGTTGAGCAAACAAAAACAAGTTGTAAAACGATTGAAACGATTTTCATTTTGTTACAGTGAAAATAAAATTCAACCGACCCACACCCACCTCACCAAACTTGATTGAAATCCTGTTTAGCTCCTCAGAAAAAAACCCCTAAAAATAAAAACCTAGAGCATGAAAGCAAGCACAGAAGCTGTTCGACGAAATGCTTGAAAGAGATAGAAAGAAGTAAAAAGAGGAGTATGTATACCAGCAGAAACTTGAGGAAGGGGAGCCATAAAAGCAAAGGGCTTAACATCATTAGCAACCACCTTGACCTTCATCTCCTTCTCCTCATCTTCATCATCCTTAAACTGGCGAAAATCAGCTTCAAAGGAAGCATCATCATCATCATCAATGGCGACAGAGGTGGTGGATCTCAACGGCTTAGAATAGCCGGTGCTGCTCACTTTGCTGGCACTGAGATCCGGCCACAGAATATCGGCGGTGAGAGTTTTTCCGGCGCCGATCAACGACGGGGGAATGAAATCGGAGATAATCGCTCCTCCACACATGATTGATTGATTAAAAAAAAATGAAAATGAAAATCTGAGAGCAGATTGTGAGTTTTTTTTTTTTTTCCTCTTTCTAGAAATGAGTTGCTTGAAAGGGGAGAGAGAAGGGAGTATTTATAGGGAGAGAAAAGAGTGTGTATGTTGTGAGGTGTGGTGGCCCAGCCCTGAATTTGGGGAATTTTTTTTGATTTTATTGAGGGGCTTTTTTGTGAAAAATGAAAAACAAAAAAAAAAATGAGTAATTTTCTTTGAAAATAAATTGAATTTTTGAAGGGAAAACAAAATGGTCTTGTCTTAGCTAACTAGTTACTAGTTACTACTCTAACCAAGTTTCCAACATTATGTCGACATTTTCTTTTTTGGAGAGTGATTTGAATCAGGGCTGATTACAATTTGTAAAAGAAAACTACTTTAATTGTGAAATTACATGGATATATATTAAACAAAGAAATACATATATCAAATCCAATCTGATCCTGTAATTAATTCCCAATGTACAAAGTCATGTATGAAAAGTATGTAAGAGATTTTTATGGCCTATATCTACTATTGAATTTATTTTTTAAAAAAATATATGCTAAAAATTACATGTCAAAAAAGAAAAAAATTTGAAGTGAAATTTTTTTATTATGATTTTTATTATATTTTGGATGGCAATCAATAAGGATTGTTTGGTCAAATATTCTAGATTGTCTATCTATTTTAGTAGGATTGAAGCATCCAAATTGATTTGATTCTAACATAAGATTCAGTGTTTAATCTATTCTATTATGAATAAACAAAGATGTTGATAAAAAAGTGAAGTATATGAGAAAATCATGGTATATTTTGCTAAAAGTTTTGAATAAAAATAAAAATGATTACATTTATCAAAAAAAAAAAAGAACATTGTAAATTACGTCAATTAAACATTTCATTGGAGTGCCTTTTTTTTTTTCCTGCTGCACTATATAAAAAATAAAATAAAATAAATGTATGCTTTAGT
Source organism: Mesembryanthemum crystallinum (assembly GCA_030267885.1). Lineage (NCBI taxonomy): Eukaryota > Viridiplantae > Streptophyta > Magnoliopsida > Caryophyllales > Aizoaceae > Mesembryanthemum > Mesembryanthemum crystallinum. Next base: position 8,519 of record BSSO01003322.1, on the reverse strand, counting down.
AAAAACATAAGATTGCATTTTGTAGGAGTAAACAAAATCTACATTTTGTGACATAATCCAACAAATTAATTAATGTCATCAATCAATATTTTTAACGGTCTTAGTTATTTGTATTTTTGCGACATATTATTCGACATTAATGTGAGTAGAGTGTTGTAAATGACAATGTACAAAAAGATTATATACGTACATAATTTACATTGTCGTTATTCGAAAATACAAGTATTGCTTCATTTATTAAAATTGAGTGTATAAAATATTCTCCTATATTAACAACTAATTCAAATTAAATTTTGCCTGTATTCGAGCTTGATGTTACTCGTGAACTAGGTTAGGTGCCATTACCGAGGGAATTTAGGGAAAAAAGAACTACAGTTATACACAGTTCATTCATAAGCGTCATGACAAGCAATGACATTCTTGTGATTCAAAGCACGAGTTCATTTAGTTCACACCAATCCACCCGGTAATGAACAAAGTAGCTCACACAACAACATATATATGGCATAAAATGCGCGTGGTAGGTATCAATGTCACGAGTCCTACCTTACTTAGCTTGTCGTATCCATAAAGTGATTCCTGTATTTCAGTTGAGCTATCATTAGTTACTGAAACAACCATACCGAACTTGTCGCGTCTATAAAATGTTTTATTTTATTCCTATTCGTTTTTCATTAATTACCGAATGTATTTAAGTGCGAAATTATTATATTGTAATTATTAAGCCTACTTATATCCACAATGTAAATTTACTATAATTCAGATAATTTCAGAATTACAATTGGCTAGGACATTAATGATATGTTCCCTTTTTATTGCTATTATTATTATGTTTAGGTTTTTGTCTCTTAGGCCATAAATTGATAGTTGTGTATATTTATATTGCGCCAATTATATGTCTCAACTTATATCTAAAATCTAACACGTAATCTGACATGACCGAAAATCACATATGCCTCAACCGTTGCGGGTGCCATATGCCCACACATCCCGGTGGAAGGCCAACATTTGGGCCTTGGCCCAAACCGTTATGAGTCAAGACTTTGGAGGGTAGAATATTTTGGATTACAATTTACTTATGGGTCATTCCGTATATTCCACCAACAAAGTTACGACATTTTACATCGTATTTAAATTATGGAAATATATGTCTGGATCCAGAATTCAGGACTCCAATGAATTTCAATATCTATTCCAACATAAACATATAAATCTTCATCTATCACCATGGAATCTTCCTTATCACATTGTTGTCGATTTTCTTATGATTAGGAAAGTTTTTCTTAATATGGCTCTAATCACCATATATAATCCCATAATAAAGGCTTGTCTTTGCTCATGACCTAAGTTATACCTTTACTTTTTAGTTTAAGTTTGTTTATGGATCGGCTAGGTCCTAGCGAAAATAAATTTTACTTTTTTTTGATTAAATTAGGATTTTCAAGTTTCAGTATTAAATACCGTTTCTCGTGCATTATACTTAATTGTTATGTTCGGTTTGAAATAAATTACCTAAAAGTAACATCGTAAAGTCTTGAAGATCCTAACATTGAAATAATAATTAGTACTCATATGGTTGGATGAAATTGTTCCATTTAATAATGTTTGTGTCGTACGTAGAACAATCGAATGAATAACCTATATTTTGGTAGCTAGGTTTTAACATTTGGTTTTGAAAAATTCATATTATTAGATGTAATTTTTTTTCTTTTTTGTTCAGATTGTTGCAAACTGTTTACTATCCGTCAAATTGGAAAGTGAAGGGATGAAAATAGAACCCTCTTTTCAAACATTTGTTCCAAGTTGCGCCATTGGTTTCTCAATATATTTCAAAAATCACTGTTAGTAGGATATGTTGATCTACTCAGGTTATGTATGTTGATTTTAAATGTATTTTTATTGATTTTTTGTTAATTGAAATCAATAAAAATCAATTATAATATAAATTATATGAGGATAACACATTTCAAATGGGAACGTAATATATAAACTAAATATTAGTATCAATAAAAACAATAAGTTAATTAGCTCTGCAAATTAATTTGAGCGGATACTCATGAGTCATATAGACAAATGAAAAGTAAAGTGAAATTTGTTGTCTAATGGACAAAATAGTTTTCGATATAGTTTCTTAAAACTTTCCAAGTTTTCAAATTTCCAAATTTACAAAATAGAATTGCGATATTTTGTGAGAATTTTCATGCGTAATCGTAGTACATTTTCAGGTATTAGAATCCTAAATGTAGTACTTTTTGGAGGCAGATACATATGACTTCAGTACTAGATTAAAGTATAAATAATATATAAAAAAATGAGAGACAGGTCCAACTTGTAATGCTTGATTTGAGTGCTTGAGATTTTTGACTGTGAAGGCCCAAGAGAAATGGAGAAGACTTTTTTACCCCTGTGCAGGTAAAAATCTGATACTCACGTGTGATGACTGTGAAACTGAAATGCAGTAAATTCTTTATGTGACTGCTCCCTTTTTTTAAAAAAAAAGAAAAAGAAAAAAAGAAAAAAAAAAGAAGCATATGATATGGCAGCTTAAACCTGAGGAGTTACCTAATTGTGGAACTTGTAACTGATATACTATTCACCAAATTTGACTAGCCCCTAATTTCTATAAGAAGTTGGTTGATTCAACAAACTCTCATTTAAGTCTATATATACAGCCAACTCAATTTCTGCATGTACTTCCATTCAACAATTCGCAAAGTCATAGGGTCTTTCTTCAGTTACATTGTAACAGTTCGTGTTTGATGTTTCCAGTACAAAGTTTTTGAGTTTTTGGGTGTGCAGTACAAGTTAGTAGTAGTACATGCATGTTTTTATGTCTGATATTTTTGTCCCCGCTTAAGGTATGTTGCACAAAACATAAATGAAATGGAGATATGTGAAAATGTTAATTTTTTATGATAGCTTTGAACTCATGTGAATTGAATGTCGTGTCTGCGTTTCCGACACATATAGGACATGGACACGCGACCCTTCATGAAAAGTTCGTGTATCATTGGAGTTCCAATCCAATTGTTATGCAATATGCATAAATGGGGGAAAAAGAATATGTGAGGATATCATAATTTCAAAATAAACGTTTATCATTGAGCGTTAAAATTTTATAAACCCTTAAAGTCACAGTAAAAATAATGGGGTGAGAATATCATTCTTAAGGAATAGTATATAATATGAAACTGATCTTTGTTTCTTTTAACAATGTATTTGTAATATACGTCCAGTGTGTTAGGATTATATATTTGATGTTGTTATAATCAATCTCTCAAGTCTCAATTACTTGAAGAAAGTACAGTTTTAATGTGTATATATAAATTAATGAAGTGGATGTCACGTAAATTTGGCTAGTAATATTTACGTGAGTTTATGATCATGTCTCGATTGGGATAATGCTGCAGTGATTTTTCTAGAACAATAGAATAAAAGCCTTATGTCATTGCTTGCTAATATTACTAAAAAAATTTACTTGTGAAAATTGAGAACGAAATCTCCACTTTTATGCCGACCTTTGCTCTAGTTTCTCCACAATTTCCAGTGTCTTTATAATTTGTTACCATCATTAACATCTTTTCATTAAAATTACCACTTATCTCAATTAATTAAACAGCAGGTATGATCCCCTAAAGTGGGTATATGTCAATTCAAAGGCAAGTTTTTCTTCGCCCTTCCCCACCTTCCACCCCCTCTTAGGTGAGATGGAAATCTTCACTCATGAGCTTATATGATATTTACAATAGAAAATTACTAACACATGAATTCCAAGTATAAAGAAATTAAACATATTTTCATATACACACTTAAATATGTCAAATTATACTAATGACATATTAATCGTAGCGCAAATAGAAGTAATAGTTATTATTAATCATGTATCGTATAGGGTATATATTATAGTGTTTTAGACGTCTTGTTTACTGGATGCTTATATAGGATGTGAGTTTGTCACAAATTATAAATGGCTTCGATGTTGTACTTGATACTGACATTACACTATATATAATTAAATCTAACAGTAGCGCACCTTTAACCTAATTCTCATATTTAAGCCAGGCACTCGAATGCAATTATACAGATACAAGTTAACGTGAATCTCTACTTCATGCAATGGCAGCCTCTTATTTTTTATTTAACATAAACTTAAATTTAATTATTGTTAAAGTGATGTATTGGAGATCGACTATGAGAATGGATTATGGATAGGGATATGGTGTAGAATGGTTTATCTCACATCACATGCAGCTCCATTCAAGATACGAATCTAGGACTGATGGAATGGGACCGTGTGGTGCAACTTGCAAGTATACACTATACAACAGATAGATACGTGCGAGGTGAATAGTGAAAAGTGAAAAGTAAAGGGTGAAAAATGTGAAACCTTTGAAAGACAAAGCAGAGACTGTAAAAGGGGGTGTACGGTGCATGCAAATTTGCAAATGCAATGCACCAGAAATTTGCTGACTTGCTGGTAATTCGGAAATGTGGAGAGAGAAATACGAAGACGACGACAAAGCCATAAAGATAGTATCTCAACAAAAAATGGTGGGCCCACTAAAACAAACCAGTCAGTGAGTAGTAGTAATATTTTTAAGTCATTAAATGTAAGCAAAGGGCCAAAAGCCCAAAAGGCCCCCCCAAGGAGATTGTGACCAATGCCTACAAAAGGGCCTATAGCCGTGTGTCTTTCAGCTGTTGCTCCTCCAATGTTGCGTCTAACATGTGTTCCTACTTATGATCATTTCTCCCTTAAATAATACTCCTTCCGACTTGAAATCATCTTAACATTAACTTTTTGCACTAGTTTTAAGAAGAAATATGTTGGACAACATAACCCTTGGTGGATTGCCTTACCCACTTGCTTTTCAAATGATTGTAAAGGAGAGAGGGGTATGTTGGTAACTTTATAAAAAAAAAAAAAAAGACCCTAATAAGAAAATGTTAAGCTCATTATGTGCCGAATTAATAAGGAAAATGTTAAGATGATTTCAAGTCGGAGGCAGTATTAATAATAGTAATAATATTAATAATAATAAAAACAATAATTTTATAGTCAGTTTCCTTTTAGTATGGACTTGATTTACCGTGTAGATCAGCTTACAATTTAGATGGCTGATTTGTATGTTTTAGATGGGTTAATTTTATCATAGCTATAAATAGGTAACTTATATACTATACTTTAGATGGGTGACTCTTACGCTTAAGTAAAACTCTTGCGCAACTATCTCACTGTTAACTAATTCAGGGGTGACTCTTGACAAATTATGTGCTACTCTTATTGGCACAGTGGTAACTTTTTTTCATACAGGTTAGGTTAATTTAATAAAAATATGCTAAACTGTAAAATGTCACCCATAAGTTGTTAAAAGTAACCTATAACATACGAAAAGTCACCCTAGATTGGCTTGTCTAATGGTTAGACGGTTGTACGAAGGAATTTGCGCTTACGCTTGTAAAGAATACCACTTGGTGTGAACCTCGGGTTTATAGTGATGACTTTTTCACATCAGAAGGGGAGACTCTTAATGAATCGATTGTATGAACCAAACTCATACAAGACTCTACTTACATGTATTCATTAATTTAGCTAGTGAAGTTTCTAAATTTATTCAATCTAGTGTAATGTTTTTGTAGTTTGTAAATAATGTTAAAGTTAATAATAATAATAATAATATAATAATAATAATAATAATAATAATAATAATAATAATAATAAACCAAAATCAGTTGAATCCATTAAAATCAATAGAATCAACAAAAAATAGGCTTTTGAACAATCTCAATATTTTCTCGGTAGAATCAACAAAAATCAATATGTTACAAAATTTAATAATAAAAGTTAACAAAAATAACATGAAGAGAAAGAAGTCGAGATCAACAAAAATCAACAAAAGATACTCGATAAAGTGAACAAAAATCAACATAAATCCTTCAGTACTACAACAACAAAGATCAACAAATATCAATAAAGATACCAATGAAAATAATATGAAAAATCAACAAATACAGGGGATGAGGAATCAAACCTGAATTCTAATGTACCAAGGGCCTCAATTTTAACCAATAAGCCAAGACCTAATTGGCATTAGGATATAAAGATTTGAAGAAATTGAATTTTAGCGTAAACTTCAATATCATAGGCGTGGCCGCGTGGAAGTTAACTAAACAATTCAACCTTCACTTAAACATATCTTGATTTAACTTTTCAACAATAGAAATTACTCCACATGAAAAATAAAACCATATAAATTACTCAATTCAATTGTTATAGTAGTACATTTTTGGGCAGTTAAAAGAAAAGAAATTACTCTATTTTATATTAGCAATTTAATACTACTATCTCAAGAAGATGTGGTTACAATGCCGTCAATTCTGGGTTTGTGGCTAACATACAAAAATGAAATTATTTTGATTGATGAAACTGGAATTGAAAGGCCAATCTCATTTTGGGGTAGGTCCATTTGGTCAAGGCTTTGCTGTCACGAAGGTACTAAGCAGTTACTGTCAAACGATGGTCTAATACTGATCTAATCAACGACATCTGCCGACTGCCATTTGTATTGTTTTCTTAGAAGTATTAAATTTTGGCTCTGCGTTACATTTTACATATTCAAATTACAAAGTCGACGACCCAAGAGGTGTTGACCAACTGATAAACAAGTTTTGGCTTATACATCAAGTCACAGGTTCGAGTCTCCTGAAGAGCACCTACACGAATTTATTCGTAAAATACCCGAGGTCGTGCGTTAGGAGGTGCCCTTTAGCCACGCCCAAGGCTCCGTCAGTCCATTGTCCTTCCCGGGAGAATTGATTCGAACTGAATTCAACTAAATAAGTTAAATTGATTTAAAATTATTTAAACTAAAATAATTTGAACGGAAACGATTTCTTTATGTTTGATCGTTATTTTTTTATATATATAATTTGTCAAAACGTATTTGATATTGGACTCATTTGAATTTTTTTTATTGAAATCTTTCCAACAACACATTTATTAGTGTGAAATTATATTTGAATATGAATAAAAAGTTTTTTTTACTAGTTTCTATATGAACTTAACTAAATTGAATTGAATGAAATGAACTTGTTAAGTTGGAAGTCCTACACTGATTAAATGACAAAGTCTTGAGTTGTTTATAATTAGAGCAATTACTCCATCTATTATCAATTGGTTTTGAATTTGAATCTTTTTGATGTCATAAGGGTATCCACAATGGTTAGACCTTTAAGACTGTTAACACTTGCCACGTCAGCATTTCACTTACTAATACCCAATTTAAGACTTCTCATATTTTGCACTACAATGGTTCAAACTTTTAAGATTTTCCACACTTTGCAATTTCACGTGGGTCTAGGCAATAAATTGTCAATTTTAGCATTTTTTTAATCTTTAAATTACCTAATAATTTAAATGTGGGGGCCACGTGAAAGTCTTCAATAGAGTCTTGAAAATTCAATACTCCATTTAAGATCTTAAAAGTAAAAACCAACAACAATGGTTTAACATCCTTAAGACTCTCATTTTTCACAAAATCTAAGACTCTTAAAACTAACATTGTGAATGCCCTAAGCACTCTCTGTAATCCTCCCAGCTATTGAAACTTAACATAACTGAACTAAATCACACTGGGCTGCATTGAACTAAACTAAAACCCAATTATAAGTACTTAAATTTGGTTGGTTTGTACATGTTGTCCTCTCAAAATTGAAAGCTCTAATTACATATCCATGATGTGGTTGACCCACAGATAAACAAGCTACAAACTCAGGATATGGGTTCAAACTTCTTAATAAGCACATATATAAATTTATTGTGGAATTCTCAAAACTGTGAAATGAATGAATAATTAATATTTGAAAGAAAAAGTAATTTGCATAACTGAATTAATTGTGGGTGAAACAATAAAATGAACACACTCTAAGTTACTTTTCTTCATTTTGGAAAGTATGACTTCACATAAAGTTCTACTTTTTGTATTTTATGACTAAATTGTTTAAAAATAGAAAAAGAGTTTTGCACTCCGAAAAAATTAGAACTTGGCATAAGTGGAACACTTTGAATATATTGAGGGTTAGGCAATGTTTGCCACGCAATTTTTTGCAACTTTTTTTAAACAGTTTTAGCTTTTTATTTTATTTACCAAATAAATAAATTCTAACTTAAAACAGAAAGGTGTTGTTTGGATTACCAAACTTTTAGCTTCTTCTTTTTCTTTTTAAATGGTAAATAGGAAAAGATTAGTAGCTTCTCCTCTCGAGATTTAGCTACTTTTTATTTATTTTATTATGACTTAAAACAAAAAAGGTGTTTTTTGGATTAATAAATCTTTTAAACTTTTAGCTACTTATGAGGAGGGAAGTCCTTAAATAAAGGAGTATTACTCAATCTTTCAAAATAAAAATTTCCTCCTACTTTGGTTATATTTGGTACATAGTTCATAATTTTCAGATACAATTAATTGTGCCAAACATAGCTTTATATCCAATAACATCATATTATTGAGGCATTGATG
>BSSO01003321.1:0-16798 GCA_030267885.1 Mesembryanthemum crystallinum | reverse complement strand
ACTAATTAAGATGAATCTAAAAAACATATTTTTACTTTATACATCATTATATTTTTTCACAAAATAGTGGTCAAAGTTCATAAACTTTGACCTCTAAAGTCAAAATGTCTAAGTTATTTGAGGATGGGGGGAGTAGCTTTAGATGCTAAAATTGAACTAGTTCCAAGGTAAGAACTAATTATATTAGGGGTGTGTTCATTTCACCTTACCCTAATTTGTATCAATTTTTATACAAGTTCGTTCAACTCAATTCAGTTAATTCCACTCAATATACTAGAGTGTTGGTATCTACTTTGAAATGGGTGTCATCAAAGCTTTTTGGGCGCTAGACTTTCCAAATGAGAAATGTTGGGCTTGTGATATTTTTGGGCCCTGACAATAAGATTCGGGATTTCACTTTTTCATCTGCACCAATCTTATGTGAGATATCTTCCAAGTTTGGTGGATTTTGACTAAAACACTCTTAATTTGATTTAGATAAATGTTTGATACTATATTTTTTTTAGGAACTTTATACAAAACATATACTTCAAGAGTCTAATTCATATATGAATGTTTGCGATGCTTAATTCAGGCGAGTTTTTTAAAACGGAGAATGGCACACGTTAATTTATAGTAACTAATAGTAGTTGAATGAGTGTAATTCTAATATCAAACTATTACTATATAATTGCCTGTTCACTAGTATCATTTAGAATCTTAAATCTCGCAATTTTATCAAATTCAAGTAAAAAAAAATTATGATAATAATAATAATATCTCGTTGGAAGTAAGGACAAGGCACTATTATGGCCAAACTGGTTCATATTCCCCCTTCCTATTTTCCAATTGCTTAATATTTTCTCATACATCGACAAGAAAATAAGAAAAAAACACTAATATTCTCGATATTAATTAGTCTATACCCTCTCCAAACATCAGATCCTCACTTCATCCCTATCAAAAAGAGATCCTCATTACCAAAAACCAACCAAAGGTACTCTTACTTTATGCATTTTATTGGAAGACAATGAAGAAAGAATGAAAGGAAGAAATATAGAAATGGTTTAGTTTCCGGGCTTTATTATTGGTTGATACTTACATTGCGGTTGAATATACTTAGCTAAATAATCTACAAATTATTTAAAAAACAGCAAATTAGCCATCAAAATATTCCCCATCATTTATTATTAGGCTAAAAAAAGACATTCCCTCTCTAAAAATAATCAAAAATTAATGTAAAATCCCTTTCAATCCTACTTGGTATCCTTCTGTAATACCAAAACATGCACCCCACGTTCTTCTCTGCTTCTCAAATCAAAATTAGTAAACAATCACCGAGCAATCATCTCACCAATTTCTCTGTCAACGCTCACTCAACCTAACCAATTACCCCCTAAAAAAACTTTTAATTTTTTTCTGCTTTGTTTTTGCAACAAAAAATTCATTTAACAACAAAGTCTCTCTCTTTTTCTTTCTACCCCTTTTTCTTCCTCTCTTTTGGTCTTTCCCTCAATGTAATTGCACCACCACCCCATTTTTTGTGTCATGCTAATCTGTTCTTCCTCCACCTTGTTGATCACATTCCGTTAGATCTTCGCTTTGTGAATTTTTTCGCGAAGAGGGAAGAAAAATGGTACGAGCCTTGGAGCAAGAACAGGAGAATTACAAGGCGAGGCTGTACCATTTCCGGGGAATGAGTGATAGCAATGTGAGTGGTGTAAGCACAAGGCATTCGCATACGCAGAGCCTGGTCCTAGACAGCACGAGCAGCGATGACATGGTTGTCGAGGACACTAGGATATCCAAAAGTCAAGCCTCAAAAGCAGAGCGGCCTTTGCCTAAGCACAAGATTGGTTCAACCTTGGATAAGGATCATCCTTGTCCGCGATCAAGATTGGGTGGCAGTGGCGCGATTGAAAGAGATTCCCTCCAAAAAGGTATCAATGATTATAAATAAGTTACTTCAATTTGCAGAGTTTGTGAAAATGTGGTCTAAATTGTATCATGAGCTTTTAGATATGGAGATGATGAAGGAACGATTCGCAAAGTTGCTCCTAGGAGAGGACATGTCCGGTGGAGGAAAAGGTGTGTCTTCGGCTTTGGCATTGTCGAATGCTATCACCAACTTAGCAGGTATATATGGCACACGAGAAAAATGTAACATCTTTTTAAGAATTGGTCAAAAAGTAATTAGTACGTGATGATCAATTGATGTGGTACCTTGTGCAATAAAATGCAGCCTCGGTGTTTGGTGAACAGAGGAAACTAGAACCGATGACCCCTGAGAACAGAGCGAGATGGAAGAAGGAAATTGATTGGCTTCTGTCTGTCACGGACCACATTGTGGAATTTGTCCCTTCTCAACAGAAATCCGCCAATGGAACCAGCATGGAGGCAAGTATTGCAACCTGTTTCCCCTTGTTCCTTATGATCTTGTAAAAATTGTATTAACAATATTTTTTTTTCCTTTTGTTATATGATAGATCATGACGACAAAACAAAGAACGGATCTTCAAATGAACATCCCTGCCCTCCGAAAGCTTGATGCGATGCTAATAGTAAGCTTAGAAAGGATATCATATTAGTCTCTTGATTTTGTTCCTGGTATTACATGGTTGAATATAGGAGAATATGGACTGCTTATATTATTGATTGATAACAGGATTGCTTAGACAATTTCAAGGATCAAAATGAATTCTACTATGTGTCAAAAGATGCTAATCAGGCAGAAAACGGGTCCAAGAGAGACGACAAATGGTGGTTGCCTACGGTGAAAGTGCCCCCGGATGGTCTATCTGAAGTCACAAAGAAATGGCTGCAGTTTCAGAAGGATTCCGTCAACCAAGTGCTTAAGGCTGCCATGGCCATTAACGCTCAAGTCTTATCCGAAATGGAGATCCCTGAAAACTACATTGATTCACTGCCAAAGGTTTGAATAGTAATAAATAAAAACAGAACAGAAATTTGATATGATGTTGCATTGCTAGATGATTTTTGGCTGATCTTGATGTGTGTTCTTGGTAGAATGGGAGAGCCAGCCTAGGAGATGTAATTTACAAAAGCATCACAGTCGATTATTTTGACCCTGAGCAATTTCTTTCGGCAATGGATTTATCATCAGAACACAAGATTCTCGATCTTAAGAACAGAATCGAGGCTTCAATTGTGATTTGGAGGCGAAAGATGGTTAGTAAAGATACCAAATCTCCATGGGGTTCTGGTGTGAGCTTGGAGAAAAGGGAACTCTTTGAAGAGAGGGCCGAGACCATTTTGCTGATTCTTAAGCAGAGGTTCCCTGGAATTTCTCAATCCTCGTTAGACATTAGCAAGATCCAATTCAACCGGGTAAGACCATACAACAAAGATTTCCAACTCCACCCATGACTTGTTATGTAGACGAAAAATGCCTAGCTTAGGTCCTGTTTTCATCATTCCCATTTCTCATATTGCATCTAGTTTAGTTTAGTCTAGTTTTGCATTTTACTTTTTCTCTCACACAAGACTATTCAATCAGCTCAGTTCAGTTTAGTATAATGCGATTCAGTTGGAAGGAACATAGTCTAATGAGATTTTGTTACGGCATGTTATATTTGTTGTTATGGTTTTTGTAGGATGTTGGTCATGCACTTCTAGAGAGCTATTCAAGAATCTTAGAGAGCTTGGCTCACACGGTTTTGTCCCGCATTGAGGATGTACTATATGCTGATTCTCTCGCTCAAAACCCATCACTCGCTCAATGCAAGAGGAACCCTTTAACGGATGTCAAGATTGTATCAATGAAGTTCCCAAATGCTGATGAAGAGATAGAGAAGCTAAATGCTGCAGGGACACCTCCTTCGATGACCCTCTCAGACTTCATGGGATGGACTATGGATCAAGGGGACACTGAAGTGAAGCCAAAGGAGGCACCAGCAGCAACTGAAGAGATCCCGATCATGGATGTTGATCAACAGAAGCTAGGGGGGAAACTTGCAAACCTAGTGATGCCCAAAAAGATATCTTATCTCGAGAATTTGGGTGGCGTTAGGAGCCCAACAGCTCGACACTAACAAGCTAAGAAGGCGGCTTTGATCATAGTAAGTTTGTAACTTTAAAGCAAGAGTGGTATGAGGGAGAGGGGGAAAGAAGTTCGAAAAAAGGAGCAGGAGAACTCGGTGTAGAGAGATACCGCGTGCTCAAACCCAATTTGTAACTGTTTTGAATCTTGTTACTGATTTTAACTACTCCCTAGTTTTGTGAATGGGGAAACTAACTGTACTCATTGGGTTTGGAGCACTTTAGAACAACTTGCTTTCTTCAGTATAAACTAAGTGTTTCTTGTAGACTTTGTAGTAGGGTACTCAGATGTTCAATTTAAATGTCATTTGGAACAATTACCATGTCTCATCCTTGGCTGTAGTCTGAATTTCTAAACTAAAACGACACATAAGAGAGTAGCAAAGGAGATGCTCTTTAAGACTGTCATTGAAATGCGATTTCCAGTTTTACAATCTGAGAAATAATACATGGGAAGAGCAAGCCTGAAAGTACCAAGGCATACTTACAAGTCAAAAATCAAAGTTACATATATTTTCAGATCATAAAAAGGTTTCTTAGATCTTGCCGCGAGGGCCAAGCTTGGGAGGAAGTTGTGGGCCCCTCTTGATGGGCAAAAGCTCTGGAGGAGCAGTGGCGCTGGTGTAAGCGAGCAAGGAACCGCCTCCCAAGATCAAAAATTTGAGCAATAACCCTCTCTTGGTGAATGGGGCAGCAAATGTCTCAAAGAATTTGCTCTGAAATATGATAAACAAGTCTTTAGATAGATAGCTAATGAGATTAGCTATAACTAATGCCAAAAAACAAGGTTTTAAGCAGCAAATCACTGGAAAGAAAAAAAATAATTTCAATTCTATTGTGTAACTTAGCACAGAAACTCCTAAACAGATCAGTCATAATTTCGTTGAGAATTATCTGAAAACACATGAAGCATGTTATATATACAGGCACAGACATTCAAGTTTCAGCTGTTGAGATGTTAATTGCACAAGCCTTTCACCCATTTGGGTGATGACTTCAATGAGACAATGACGGAACTTGCACTATATTAAGGTAACCCGAAAAACAGTGGGGCACTGAAGCATCTTCAGACAAGGTGAACGATCTGTTGAGGCTTCTGCTACCTTGATTCTGGCAGACCAGTTCTGTTTTTGCATTCGAGGGACCAGTTTGCCAAACATTTTGAACAAATCGAGATTGTTTTGACTAAAAGGGAGTTCTTAGACATTACAATGTAATTATCACAGCTGCAATACAGCATTATCTGCACTTGTTTAGATAGTCAATGGTTACAGGTTCTAAGTCAGCATAATATTCTACCTAAGCACACCATATAACTAAGCTTCTTATAGTCAGTGTATGAGAAGGGTCAGATGAAAATTTCCTTATCATCATGCCATAACATCAAGCTACTACACAAGTGTTTGTCATACTGATAGACTATCTTGACAAACCAACCTTAAAGCACTATAAATTTCCCATACATGAAACAAATGTAATCACACTCCAATTGCAATTTGCCCAACAAAAAAATAAAGAACCCTTAAATGACAATCAAATCCAGAAATAATTGGCATACTTTTCTTTAACAACAATATCATGTGAGTGGCGGAAAACCAAGCGTCACCTTGTTTGTAGAACGGAGGGAGTACTATGTAATCAGTGAGAGAAAATCAGAAAGAGAAAATGAACCTGAAGAGGGTTGTATGGTGAAGGTGCATCTGATCCATAGAGATCCCATTGACCTGTGGTGTTTGCTATATCTTCCAAATCAAAATACACACTCTTGTCACCATACTTGGCAACCACTGCACCACTCCTGTTTGCACAAGATAACCATTCAATCAATTACGTAAATGCATACATAAACATCTAAAACCTATTAAATTCCGTAACAGATATCAAATTTACTACTCTCTTCGTCCGAAAATAATAGTCAGATCACCACAGTGTACATAATTTGAACTGGTAACGTGACTACGTGCTTGCCTGGAGTTGTTGACTCGGACACTCTGGCGAGCGGGCTTGAGGTGGAGCTTAGTGCCGGTGATGGAGCTTCCTGCAAGACCCTTGATGGTGGTGGGCTGTACAGCAGCCAAGGTTGCTAGAGAGGCCATTGGTTCTTTGCTGATGCAACCAGAGATTTTCCTTCTGTGATCCTCACTTGTCAGATTTAGTAGATAGCTACTATATTTTGAGTTTTTGAGAAACTGAATGAATCTTAACTTCCCACGTGGCACTCTGTCCTTACTTCTGAGTGTTGTGAAGCCCTCTCAGTTTTTGACAAGTGGATTTGCAGCTGGATAAGGCTATCTTTTCTGATTCTCTTTGCTTAATGGTCTATGGACTTCTGGTTTTTGTTTTATTTCTGGAAGAGCTTATATTAGTTGGTTTAATGGAATTAAGGTTTCAAAACTCCAAATTTCTCAACTACCATACAATACAATCTTACCTAAGTCCTAAAGTACATTTTGCCAATGAGGTCATGATTTTGGTTAAGATTGGAGTATTCAATAAATTAATCTTAAGCTCTACTGTCCTCTTTATTGTACTATGATGTAATTGGCCTTTAAGTCTCCTATGCACCCAAAAATGAAAGATATATTTAATTAACTTTATATTACAAGGTAAAAGTTCGAAATGAACCGAGTCATGAGTTCAATTCTAACGAAGCCCCAATCTAACAAACTTTGACTTGCTCACCTCAGAAAAAGGAAAATCCTACCGAGCAAATCAAGTTCAAGCTTGACTTACTTATGCTCATACACAACTTTGCAAATCTCCAAGGAAATAATGGCATGGCTAAAAATTTTAATAGATTGAGTAACTTGATCAATTATTCTCCTATCAACTTGATCACCACAAGTACCAACTTTTTCTCTTGCAAATACCAGGCATCGTATAAATTTTTGTGATCTACCAATAAGATGTGAGTCCCACCAATATATATCCCAAATCCCATCATGATTCGGAGTATTAAAATATTTGGGACCCACATGTTATATACAGACAGTATGGATCTAGAAGTACTCCATGGCTAAATACCGTGGAGATGAAGTATATCCAATAGTCCATGGGCCTTAAATTGAGCTCATAGTAAGGCCCGTGAGGAAAACTGGACCCACTTCTCAACTAGACCTCCAATCAGCCCAATTCTAGTTATAGCTGATTTAGCCCAGCCCAATGTAAACTGAGTAGCAGTCAGGTGCACCATAACTGCAAGCACACTCACAGTAGAGTATAACTCCCTTCAAACACCCAATCCTTTCACCCAAAAACATCTCAAAAACCATCCCCACCCCATCACCATCTTCATCTCCTCATCCTCTCCTTCCTTCCCCCCCAACTCAACAATGTCATCCCTCACTTTCTCTCTCCTCAAACCCCCACTCCCATCCCTCTCCTCCTCCCACCCCAAACCCCACTCTCTCTCCTCCCCTTTCCTCCATGGCACCCCCAGTTTCTCTCTCCTCAACAAAATCTCCTCTCTTTCTCTCTCCACCCCACCCCCTTCTTCCTCCACCTCCACCTCCACCTACTCCCCTTTCCCAGTCATCAAAGCCATGAGATCAATGCAGGGCAGAGTCGTATGCGCCACCAGCGATAAGACCGTCGCAGTTGAGGTCACCCGGTTGGCGCCCCACCCGAAATACAAGCGTCGGGTCAGGATGAAGAAGAAGTACCAGGCCCATGACCCGGATAACACTTTCAAGGTGGGTGATTGGGTCCAGCTCGAGAAATGTCGGCCCATTAGTAAGATGAAGACTTTCCTTGCTGTGGCACCTCCGGCCCGGAGGAACGACCCCAAGCCCGTTGAGGCTGTCCCTGCTGAGCTTGGCTTGCCGCTTCAGTCTCAGCAGCCTCAGGGTGAGGAGACGACTCAGTGAGGATTTGGGTTTCTGTTTTGTGGGTTTTTTTTTTTTTTTTTTGTTAATGTGTTTTTTGTTGGGTAGTGTGGGGGTGTTTACAAGGTGTTTGATGAAATGTGTGAGTGAAATTGGGCTGGGTTAATTGTAATGAGGAATTCTGTATGTGCTTTTTGTTATTATAATTACAAGATTAATTCGAAATTGTTGGGTACAATTGTGCAAATTTCATGTTTTCAGCCATTTCCCTATTCTGAAGAAATTGTGGTCAATTTTATAGTTTCCTGTTGGATGATGGATGTTTAGCTGTACTGAAGAGTGAGAACTAGATAAGGATTACATGTTGTGGTGGTGGTGGTTATTCAAAGTTGTGTTCTTTAGACCAACATATCTTGTTATTTAAAGTTATAATGCTACATTGTGTGCTTGAATGTAATCTGCATTGGGTTTTTGTTATATTACCAAATCAATTTGAGAATTGATTGTTATACTGCAAGGGTGGCTTCAGTTTTATCCTGATTTTCGCTTGTCAAGTTCGTGGGTCGATGGAATTGTGATTGCTCATATGCTAGTCTTGTTTGATAAGTGGATGTTTGTTGTAGAAATGCATACATATGCTTTCAATGCTTCAAGTGTTGTTTCAAATTGCATGCTTTGAGACTAGCATGTTGAGTGATGCTCTTGCAAAGTAAGTACTAACAGACAACAGTTAGTTGTAGATTCTTATGCTAAATTTGCTGGGATGTATTTTGACTGATTGGTAATCTTAGTTTTTTAAGAAGGCAAATTCTAGCCCAGAGGTTTATCATTGGATGACGAAAATTGACATTTTGTTTCGCAACTGTAGTCTGCAAGGCTCATCATAGATGCATGGAAAAACATTGAAGTAGTTGTGTAAACACAGGTGAATCGACTCGTCTACAGTGCTTACCAGTTCTTTCATGCTTGCTACTCTATGGTAGTGTTTGCTTGCTTCTGCATTGGCCTGTAAAACCCACTAACCACACATTTTCATATAGCATAAATCTTGGAACGCCTGTCCAAGTAACATGGATTATGCTTTTGTTGGTGCTAACAATACTAGTTACTCTAATTTCCTTCTTGTATGGTCAGAGATGTAGGGAAGCATGAAATCCTTGTTAGTGACACGATTGAAGATGTTTCAATGCTTCTTGTAATCAACTTTACTTGATATTATGTTGCTAATGGTTCATAACTCGATGTTGAGATTGGAACTCCAGAAATACAGGTCAAAAAATGAAAAAGTTGGCTGAAAATGATGCATATGCTTGAAGATAACATCGAACATCTTGTCGCTAGTTAGATGCATCATATGTCATCCTGGTGCTATGCCTTGTACAACAAGTACGCCTCCAAGTTCTGAAAAAATCTACAAAACTTGGGAGTTGAAATTGAAAATGGCAGAAGATATAGGCCATGAGCAAAAAAATACAGATGAAGTTTAACAGAGACAGCAAACTAAAATCTACAATTTATACAGCTCTACTTGTCTACCTCATTAGTAGAACAAACAGTTTTTAGTCATCCATCCTCACACTGCAAGCTTGTCTTTATATTCCGAAGTATGCGTGAAATAAGTGTGCTGACAGGCTCCACAGATTCTACGGTGAGCTTTGCCGTAGGGGAGCTATTTGTGATTACTTGTAAAGCTACTGTGAGCAAAGACCCTCCCTCGGTGTTCTTGTCGTCTTGCCTGGTAGTGAGCACGAGGGGCCTTGACTCTGACCCGTCAGGAAGGATCGAGAACCCAGAAGGCAAAACCGCGACATTGCTAGAGTCACAACCTGTCATGACTGACTGCATGCTAGATATGTCAACCGGAGCATAGACCACCATGGATTCGTAAGTATTGGTGCAGCTATCTTGGACGACCCAAATGCTGTTTTCCTTTGTTTTCATCGTCTGAAATAGAAGAAAATATATCAGATTTACGTATAGGAAGAAATGTGTTGTGGAGTTTAGATTTTTTATGTTCGGCAAGGTTCCATCCTTCTAGGACCTCTCATGCACGACCTCCTATAGTACACGAATAAATTTGTGTAGGAGCTTCCCAAAAGGTTTGAACTCTATCTGGTGTACAAATAGTAAAGTTCAGATACTTCAAGGGAGAATATGTTACCTGGATGCTAACTGTGTTGCCACGGTCTTGCCCTTTGGCTAAGTTCGCAAGGGATTGTACTTGACCTCCACTTGCCATCACATCCCACTGCAATCAAACCACAAGCATTATGATGAAGATATACCACTTAAATGGAGCAATCCCACACATCAATCTAATAAGAAGAGTAGATCAAACCTCATTGCGATGAGCATCATCCCTCAAGAAATCGAAGAGGACACCCGGAGAGACAGGAAGCCATACAGAAGAAACGGCACACAAAATTATTCCGATAGGTTCACCAGGTTCATTCAGGTTCTTCCTTGACGTCACCCTGACATCTTCCCCTGTTTTGGTCGCTACCTTGGTCCACGAGTTGAAGCTGGATGCTCCGATTGCCTGACAGAAGCTCCATGTCATTCTCTGAGCTAGCTTTAATATGCTTTTCCTCCCAGCTAATGTAGCAACGCCTACATCAAATCGGAATACTCAGTTGCATGCTATGAGAAAAGAAAAGAAACCACAAAAGAAAAAAGGAAATTGGGGGAGAAATAGTAGTGTATACCGGTTGAATCCTTAGTGGGAACATTGGTAGCCATGAAGAAAACTAGGCGTTCACATTGGAGTTGCAAAGTGGACATCCAATGCCTTGCACCAAAGGCCAGGCCGCTGTTAACTATGGTTCTGTACAAAGAGTGAACTGTGACCTTTTGGTATTCCAAGTGCTCTACCCAAGTAACCTAAGTTACCAAAATAGCCACATCAGAAAACGTTACTCGTTTTACGACGACAAAAGATCAGATTTTTTGTTGTGTATATACCTTGCAATGACCATTGGATTTATCTTCTATGATGCATCCGGAAGGCCGTTTCCTACACTTGATCAGTGAAGCATCAATACTATCTTCTACGTTATCGATGGACACATCGACAATCGCCCACTGCTCGGAGCTCAGTTGCTTGCAGTATCGCACGAAGTACACTTCTCTCGTTGGAACCATGGGTGTTAGCATTTGCAGCTCCGCAAACATCTGGATTAGAAAATTCTCAAATAAGCTACATTAAGGTTTTTGTTTCAGTGCATCATGCATTGTTTCCTCAATATATACATCTCAATCTTGTTCATTTCATTGTTTCCAATACTACATTCAGTTCATTTCAAGCCAACTCAGTTCAACAACCAACTTTACTTACATTTACTACTCATTGAGATCCTATTCATTTTGGTTTAGCGCGAATTCTGTTGAAATAAGCATAGCCTAAAGCATCTGGTATGGTATCCTCAAGTGTAAATTTCATTTCCACCCTCTTCATCCCAAATTAGCGGTATTAATTTGTTACCCCACAATCGGATATGATATGACATGTATTCAACCTGAAATAGTAAATTCCTAGTACTAGTATTCAACTCTCCACAAGTTTTAGCATATATGCCTATTGCCCGTTATTGAGAAATTGCTAGCAATATGGGCCACATTGCCTGAAGGCAGAGTTTCTCAGCAAAAGTAAAATCCATTCTAATTTTCCTAGGTTGCATCAATTATAGCTTAAATGTCAAAAAGGGCTTCTGACACTGAGCTGAGTTTGGTGGTAGTGGAAAGTTTCAGTTAGTTAAACAAAAGATTAGTCTAAATGAGAATGATTAAGTTTAATTTTCCCTACTTTAACAAAAGGCACCAATAATAATCAATGATCTCCGTGACTTTGATGTGGATCCAATATCTTTATCCGACTCAATGGAATTTCATACCAAATTATTGTCAATTGGTTAATGATTACCAAGTTTTGAGTGTATTAGCTTTAATTTACTTACTAATTGTACTGCACCATCCCTGTTGGGACCTTCACCTGTGGAGATAACATCCACCATTGCCGCCTTGGAAATCAAGCAGGGAAACATTTCCTTCCATTGATTCTACAGAAAATTCCATAAACCAATAATTAACATAATATACAAAAATAATGCTAATGAATGTAATTAGCATATCTCATCATCTTACCACATCCATGAAGCTCTGAACTAGTCTAGGAAGATCCACAAACACAACCCTAGACTCCCTCGAGGCCTCTATCGATCTCTTAGGCTGGCCACCACTCGATCTCTCAACAGAAAACTCCTTGCTATATTCATCGTAATTGAGAATTTCTCGCCCAGTCTCAACACTTCTCACCCACAACGGCTCCCCTGAAGTTGCCATTTGCTTTAGCTCCTCTAGCGCCTTATCAACAACGTCCATAATCTTGGATTTATCAATACCAAAAACCCCTGTGTATAAGTCTAAGGAGCTCCGACGCTCTTGATCATTGGCAGTTGAGCATGATGCAGTAGGAGAGGTTGTCCCCGGTTGATTTTTACCCACCATTCCTTTAAGTTTTTCAACCTATGAAAAACAGAATTTATCAAGTTTCTTTGTAAAAACCCTAATGCATAATGTTCTAATGCAAGATTGTAGTGTTAACCATTAAAAATTAATTTGCATCAATGTTACTGAAAGGTAGAGTTGTGGCCTGGATACCTCGGCCTTAAGTCTAGCATTTTCGATTTTGAGTTGTTGCTCATGATCAGTTGTTCCAGTGATGTCTCTACTGGTATTAGCAAATCCACAGTTTGGGCAAGAAGCTTTCTGAATGATCTCCCTTAACGATTTGTTTTCGTCTTTAAGCTTTTCCAACTCCGTCTTCAGTAGGGAATTTTCATGGCGCTCTTGTATAGCCTGATAAAATTAGAAACACAATCCTATAACTGTTTCAGTAATAATGTTGGTTAAAGCCTAAAGGTTACATTTGTGTTCCAATATTATGATACCAAATTATTGCAACAAGCACAGATTACCTTGATTTGGGTTCGACGATTTTGGAACCAGAATTTGACTTGCCTAGGATGGAGACCTAGCTGCTTGCTAAGTTGTTGCCTTTGCTTCTCATCTGGATGGGGCGACTCTTTGAACAACCTGCATATTGTTATCAGGCTCTAAGAGTAGCATTGTCATACAACAATCACAACTACAACCAGATGAATCCCATTGGCAGCGAGTGCATGAAATAACAACGATTTAGCAACAATAACAAGCATCTATGTTAGTCGGACTCTAATTCGACACCTAGACACGTACCCATGTCCGAGTAGAAATGCAATACGTATTTTCTGAATTGATTAAGCAGGAGGTTAGTCAACAATATACTGCATTTGTTTTATATACTAAATCATTAAATTTAGATGTTAAAGAAAGGACCCTACTGAGCCCAATAGTTAAAGGTTGATAGACATGCCTTTTTATATCATATGTTCATATCATTATCATATATGTCATTCATGATAGAGATTTGCTAAGAAAATGAATATACAATACAATTGTAACATGAAGCAAATTTGCGTTAAAAAATTGCAACCAACTAGATATAGCATTAAATAGTGTAGTGGAGTAGTATATTATTAGCTAAGAAATAAAGAAGGCAGAAAAGAAGGACAATAAAAAAACGTGGAAGGAATATTGGCTTTCAACAATTCTGGGGTTGCTGGGACAATAGAATATAAGCTTTTCACGTGTGGGAGCATATAAAGACGAAAGTGCAAAGACAGAAAATAAATAAATAAATAAATAAATAAATAAAATAGGTATCTAGCTCGATTCTCCAATTAATAAGCCTCCAACTTTTCTGTTTTGTAGTAGTACTTCTCAACAGTAGTTGCGATCTTTTTTACTACGTACGTACAGTTTTTTTTTTTTTTTTTTTTTTTGGAGATTTTATTGTCGGTCTCTTTGCCAAATTACATGAAATATGTATCTATTCTTTTTTTCAAACATGAATAATGTAATATCTCTTAAAAAAAATTTAAAAAGCATCATCATGTACCTTGATTATGTGATACCATAAAATCCATATTTAACAAGTACATCCATCATTCAAACTTTAAATAGCTAATGCTTTGAGGCGGCAAAAATAAACCAAATATGGGATTCAAATGAGGGTTTTGGGTGAAATAATAATGGTGTAGTGCTTGTAAATTACTCCAGAAATTATGTGTTTTTTTTCCAAAGTAATTTCTCTTTAAATTATTCCATTAAATAAAGATAACACAAAATTTCTCAAATTTATACTATCAATGTTCGTGTTACCAAAAATTATAAGTTATTCTTTGAGTCTTAGAGTGATTATTATTATGTTTTTTTAACCAAAATGCCCTTCAAAATTAATTATGGGACATGCAATTACAAGTGATTACTAAAGTAAGAAAGTATTAATTATGACATTTAAAAATAAAACCAACCTCTTTCTTTTTCTATCAGATTATGAGGTATTATAGCTATACAATGTAGATTTAGCTTCTCTCTCCTACAACTACCCATTCTTTAAAAAAAAAAGGTTAAAAAAAAAAATCCCCTTTCTAACCTAATAATTCCAAAAATCTCCCCTATAATTTGATGGTGCAAAATAGAGGAACATGGCGGTACCTTAGAAAAGCTAAACTCGTGAAAATAAGCCATCAAAAAATAAAAATGATAGCTAACAACAATACTAAACGTTACCAAATTCCAGTTTTATTATTGGAATGAAAAGGAATGAGAAAGACATAATACTATGCATGTTAGCTTAATTAACAAGAAAAATCCCTATAAGAATGTACTAAAATGGTGTAATGTGAATTTAAAATCCATTTTCGTATAAACTATGTAAAATAGTACTTATGATCTTAAAAGTACTTATTATCTTAAAACAAACTATATAACAAAGAAGACAAAAAAAGGGAAGGACAAATTAAATGAAAACCGTGGAAAGTAATTGTAATTAGGTATGTGTGATTAATTATGATAGCTACTGAAGGGAGGGAGATATCCAGATTCTATGATTTATCAATATCATCCGTACGACGTCGTAATTAATTAGCCCAACGATAAAACACTACTCTTCTGTTATTCGCATTTAATACTATTAAAAATAATTTGCCCACCTATGTTTGCTGTGTTGTCATATCATTTATTCCTATCTGAATCTAGAAAATAAAATGTCAAATTTTCTTGTTATAGATTTCTTTTGCACTCTAACGAGGTTAAATTTTAAACAAGCAAAGTTGGTTTGAGCAAAAATGTCATTTGTTTTAGAATTTTAAGGAAATGCCACCACCGGATATCGTGGCGGCCATGCATAGGTAAACATTAATGAATTGGCGTTATTTTCTCCTAATTGGCGTTATTTTCGCCTAGTTGAATAGTCGTTTGGTTCACTTTGAAAAGTTATGATATGAGTTTTTATTAGGAAGTTGTACATCTTTTCACTTACAAAAGTACTACTAGTATTGAGAATATGGGTATCAATTGTCTTCATGATCAATTTGACGCGACTTGAGTTCTCAATTTTTTAAAAATTTAAAACCTTTCTTCCCAAATTATTTTTTGTGATTTTAGATTTTGAGTGTCAACTTTGAAAATTTAATGACAACTATAAGGGAAATTTTTTTAATCGTTTCATTGAACAAGGTTGAAAACTTCTCAAATGCCACACAAATTAAAAACAAAAAAAAAAAAAAATTGCAACATCAAAGGCTCAAATAGGACCTTTGTAAAGTTTGATCTCTACTCTCTAGTGTAAAATCATTGGAAAAAAAAAAAAAGAAAAAAAAAAGAGCTTATTGGAAAAGAAGAATGAGCACAAGCTAATTTTATGGAATAATTTGGTGGGAATCAAATTGTCATTTATTTGAAGAAAAGTAAAAAAAAATAAACCTACTCCACAATAATAATAATTAATGTTTAAGTGACAATAGAAAATGAGTAACACATATATAACCATCCAAAGGTCAAATCATTCTATTTAGGATTACTTTTAGAGACTTACTTTTAACAATTTAGGAGAAAATTGTTAGCAATAACCCTCAAGTCATTAAAGTGAAGTCAAAATAGATCATGTGATGGTTAGACAGTTTTATCCAAAAGACTTACTATACAAAGTAGTAGTTTTTTTTAAAATGAATTTAATTTATTTAACAAGAGGCTATTTACGATTAAAATGCAGTAGTTCACGAGTAAATTACCAAACAACCAGTCAACCACTGAATTAAAAAAAAAAAAAAAATACTGTAAAGAATGACAAAAACAATAGTAGCAATAAAATCATTTTAGATTACTGACGTGATTTCTTAATTTCAAAAAAAGAAGGGAAAAACATCAAATAATTTATGGAGGATGGTGGTGGTGGTGGTGGTGGAGGACACTTACGCTTCCATTTCGCGGATTTGGTCAGCAGTATGGCGATGATATTTCTTCCTCTTCTTCTTGGACTTGCCCTTGTCATCATCGCCACCGCCATCGTCGTCATCATCGTCATCGGCATTATGAAGCAGGAAGTCATCCTCAGACCGGGACCGTGCCGGACCGGAGTTTTCGCTGCTGATCTCGACCGTGTCCTCTGTGATGGGCCGTGTCCGTGCGCTTCCCTCGTCTCCCTCCTCCACGTCAGCAGCAGCGGCGCTCCTCGCCTTTTCCTTCGCCTCCGCCTCCGCCGCCTCTGCTCCCCGGAATATCCCAGCCTTATAAATAAAAATTTCAAAAGGAGTAATTAATTTCAATCCAAAAAATAAAAAATAAAAGTGATTAAAATAGAAATATTTGAAGGGAGAAGAGAGAGAGATTACGAGGGAGAGGGAGAGGGCGGGGGAGGAGAAGAAGTCTTTGGGGAGTTGAGAATTGGGTTTATTGGGGTTGGGATTGGGATTATTGGACATTTCGACGAGGCCCATTTGAGAGAGAAAGAGAAGTGATGAGAAGAAAATGAGGGGAGTATTTTGTGTTGACGAAAG
>BSSO01003320.1:0-16800 GCA_030267885.1 Mesembryanthemum crystallinum | reverse complement strand
GGCCATCGTATCTCGTACGGAGTAGGATGATCCATGGTCTCTATACCAAGTTTTTCAACCATATAAGTCGATACAAGATTCATAGAAAGACTACCATCAACTATAACGTTGCATATCTTCCCAAAAGAATTACATCTTGCTCGAAATATAGGCTCAATAAATTGAGGACCTTCAATTGTTGGCATACCACCACCATCACTTTCCTGCATAGACTCCATCTTGGCCTTGAAATATTGCATGAATTCATCAACAAGTTCACCAACAAATTTATCAACATCGAACATTCTATCTTTTTGGGACGAAAAATATTAAAACGTCCAAAAACTTCAAATGCTCATAACTTTTGATCCGGGACTCCGATTGAGGAGCCGTTTGAAGTTATGGAAAGCTTAGAGCAAGGCCTACAAGATGAGAGGAGAATTTATGAGAGAGGTTCCAAGGTTGAGATCTTGCCTTTGGTGTTCATCATTTCCAAGTCGACTATTGTTATCGTCATCGGGCGGGGTGAGGACTTAAGAGACACCGATTAGGGTGTCTACAGAAGCCCCCACTTTGACTGAGCTTTGGGGAAGAGCGAAAGTCAAAGTAGTGCGAGACCCGCCTGGGATGGCGAGTTTGGATTGTTCCTGGGGAGGGACATGTGTGTTAAGGTGGTTAGTCACCTGTTGAATGAGAGGGGAACAAATTGTATTTCGTTCTCCCAGACTGCTGAAAAGGTTTGTGGAAAAACCTGTTTTTGTAAAATACCGAGTTAAATCGGGCTTGGTTTGTTGAGGTGAATGTCCACCTGTTGAATGAGATGAACAAATTGGATTTTATTCTTTCAAACTGCTAAAAAGGTTTGTCGAAAACCTGTTTTGCGAGTACCGAGTAAAATCAGGTTTAATGTGTGTTAAGGTGAAGGTCCACCTGTTGAATGAGAGGAACAAATTGGATTTCGTTCTCCAGTTGAAAAAGGTTTGTCGAAAACCTGTTTTGCGAGTACCGAGTAAAATCGGGTTTAATGTGTGTTGAGGTAAATGTCCACCTGTTGAATGAGAGGAACAAATTAGATTTTATTCTCTCAAACTGCTGAAAAGGTTTTTCGAAAACCTGTTTTGCGAGTACCGAGTAAAATCGGAATTATGTGTCTTGAGGTTAACGTCCATCTGTTGAATGAGAGGAACAAATTGGATTTTGTTCTCCCAGACTGCTGAAAAAGGTTTGTTGAAAACTTGTTTTGGTGAAATACCGAGTTAAATCGGGTTTGGTGTGTTTTAAAACTGAGTCGGTGACGCTTCACTGGGGAAGGGTTAAATGGTTTGTGAATGTTGAGCAATGTCGAGCGCTTCACTAGGGATTAAATGAATTTTGATTTTGCAAATACCGAGTTAAATCGGGTTTTAAGTGAGAAATCACTTGTTGAATGGAAGAGACGGATGGGCCGCCGCTCTCCCAAACTGCTTTAAAGAGTTTTGTAAGTGGTTTGCCACTTGTTGAATGAAAGAAATGGATGGACCACCATTCTCTCAGACTGCTAAAAAGTTGTAAAAGAAGTGAGTTCTCACTTGTTAAATGAAAGAAATGGATGGACGACCATTCTGTCAAATTGCAAAAAAAGTTTTGTTAGAAAACTGTTTTGAGAATACCGAGCCAAGTCGGGTTTAGGACTCCACGAGGGAGGTGGAAAGATTTTCTAAAAGTAAACTCCCTTGACGGGGATGCTTTCAACTCGAAGTTAGCTTGTGCTCATGTCTTAAGAGTAGGATGCTCTTTATTTTGAAGGTATTTTCTTTGATAGAGTATTGTGCTCTATGCTTCGATTGTCCTTGCTTGATGGAGAGCTCTCGAGGCACACGAATAGTATCATGCATGGAGTGTAGATAATGGGTGCGATGTACGAAAACAATATGCACGGATCACGTAGTGATAAATGAAGCATGAATGATGATACAGATAAGGACGGACCTTGCTAATGTAGCATGGGATGGACCTTGTGAATGCAATATGAAGATATTAAGATTGAACCATGCAAAGGTGAGATGATGATATGGACAGACGTTGTGAATGTGGGATGATGCTAAGGACGGACCTTGTGAATGCGAGATGATGCTAAGGACGGACCTTGTACATGCCAGATGATGCTAAGGATGGACCTTCTGAATGTGTAATGATGCTAAGGATGAACCTTGTGAATGTGTGATGATGCTAAGGATGGACCTTGTGAATGTGTACGTGTGACGTGGGACGGACCCGACTAAGTGTTTGTGTGACATGGGGCGGACCCGTGAAGTTCTCATGTGATGTGGGGCGGACCCGTGAAGTGCTCATGCAATATGGGGCGGACCCGTGAAGTGCTCATGCGACATGGGGCGGACTCGAGAAAGTGTTTATGCTATACAGGATGGACCCAACGAAGTGTTCATGCAATATGGGACGGACCCAAGCGAGGATGTATATGTGATGCTAAATGGGATGTATGCAAGGTATGCGATGTGTATGGGCCTTTGAGGCGATGAAGGGTTCTAAAATGGCTTGAAAAATAGAAATCATAATTCTAATCTAACTAGGAAATTGAAACTAATTCCTAAACTTGGATAACAATTCACAAGTTTAAGGAAACTTCCTAACAAAAATAACAAACTTCCTAAAAATCAGCCTAAGATAAGAATTTCATCCCATGAAATTAGGAAAAGATAAACTTTCCTAAATTGGCTCAACAAACTTTCCAGATTCGCATGGCTGACTTTTAGCTCATTTTCGACCAGGCTACACTCTGAATCTCGCCAAGTGTTCAACACGAAAGTCGTAGATCTCGATTTTATCTTTTCGTAGCCTTTTGAAACGCTTGATTTCAACATCGGACGAAGAAGTTATGGCCAAAATACAAAACTGTCTCTGAATTGTAGCGAATCAGTTTTCTTGCGCGCGGGCTTGCTTGGGCTTCAATCTTTATCATCTTCTGACTTTCCTAAACTTTATTTCTAGGTATTACAACTCAACTAGGCTTAACAAATATATCCTATAATTGTAAAATAAATAACAATAAATAAAATAAAATAAAATTACGTTGAACTATCATATCGAAGAAGCTTGAGTCCCGATCTTTTGTGAATATCGCAATTAATGACTATTGTGGGATCCAATTTAATAGAAACACATACAATATCAAACATGGGCTTTGAGATATTTGATCATGTATAATTATTCGGGTTGGGTCCACTTGTTCCTGCATCAACTTTGGTGACAATCTCTTTTCCATCATTTTTCATTTCTTTTTCTATTTGTGCATAACATGTTTATTATCATGATTAACTCTTAGATAATATTCATCATGTGATTTGTTGGCTTGACTTGTCTTTTGATTTAAATAAACCCAACACGAATTGAACATCATGTTCACTTGGCTAAACATCACCAAATAAATCATGCTCACCTAATCTATTATTTTGCAAAGCATGTAACTTGTATAAACGTCCTAAATGGAATCAATGCACCAAACACTTGCGGTTTACCCATTGATTCCATTCATGGATATGGGCTCTAAATGGGTTCGGCTCACCCAATCGAATTCATTCATGAGTATCAAAGCGATCACCTTTATGTGTTGAGTGCATAAATCACCTAGACATAAACTAGAAATCGGGCTAAATATTGAACATCATGTGAATACAATGACAAAGCTTCGATCCATTTAAGTAGATCTCACATCCCTGAACTCGACTCTCTTTTGGGCAATATGAAGTCATGCCCTACATTGGGAATAGGGCGCATTTGGCTCGATCATGGTATCTTTCTAGATATTCGTGTTCGATGCCTTTGCGGTTTCCATGTTCCTAAAAACATGGTGGCGACTTCTTTACCTTGCAAAACAAACCGCACGAAACATGATAAAAACGGTTACGACACTTAAAACACCACGTGCATGTAGTAAATGCGGGGACGCCTTCCTCTTTCCCCCCACCCCCCCGAGGGAGGAGGATCGGTCCTGGGTCCCACACCTAGTGGGAGCTACTATGAAGTTAAGGCACTACTTACTTCAAAGCACGATCCACCTCAGATCAAGGCTAAACCCACTAAAGCATCTGTCAGAGAAACCAGTCCTCAATGGAAGAATATCAAGGTGGACAGTTCTCCAATCAGAGGTTGACATCAGATACGAGGTCATCAAAACAATCAAGGGACAAGCCGTCTCCGACTACTTGGCTGAATATTTTGTTCTTAGTCAGGAAGGGGAGTACGAACTCCCGGATGAAAACCTCATGATAATCGAAGAAGACCATTGGGAACTTTACTTCGACGAGGCGTCAAACCAGAAGGGTTTCGTCATAGGAGCTCTCATAGTTTCCCCCGAGAGCGCACACACACCCCTTTTAATCAAGCTCGGCTATGAAGTCACAAACAATGCCGCTTAATACGAAGCTTGCACCCTCGGGATCCAAGCCGCAATTCGCTTAGGTGCGAAGAGACTTCGAGTAAATGGAGATCTCCAAAGCCTAGAAGGTCCGGAGTGAAAACTTGGCACCATACCAAGAGTACCTCGAGGGACTAATTGTTCTCTTTGATCACATTCAATTCACCTATCTACCACGAGAGGACAACTAGTTCGCCAATGCTCTAGCCAAACTTGCCTCGATATCAACATGCCCGATTCTGTGGAAATGCTTCCCATACAAATACTAAGGCGGAGCGAGCCCTCATTCTGTGAACAAATGGAAGTGTGCAACAACGAATCCGAAGAATGGTACACAGACGTGCTCAACTATTTGGCTCATGGCACCTATCCTCCCAAATCATCCAAATAAGCACAAAGAATGTTGAGGCGGTATGCTTGTCAATTCATCCTCATCCAGGACAAACTCTACAAGCAGGCCCCCTACGGGGTAAATCTTCTCTGTATTGGGGCAGAAGACTCCATTCGAGTCATGAATGAAGTCCATCAAGGGGCATGCGGACCCCACATGAATGGATCGATGCTCGCTCGCAAGATCTCAAGGGTCGGTTCTACTGGTCCACCATGGAAAAGGATTGCTACAACTTCATCAAGAGATGTGCCAAATGCCAATTCTACACCAATTTGCAACACCTTCCCCCTACGGAGTTCCACACCTTTACTTCTCCTTGGCCATTCTCAGCCTGGGGGTTAGACGTCATTGGCAAGATAACCCGAAAGGAACCAGCGGTCACGAATACATCCTAGTGGCGATAAACTACTTCACCAAGTGGGTCGAAGCCCAATCTTTCGCCAACCTCACATCAAGACAAGTGGCAAAGTTCATCCGCAACAATATAATCGCAAGATATGGAGTTCCACACGAACTCATAAGTGATCACGGGTCTCATTTCAAGAAAGACGTTGCTAAACTCCTGAGAGATTTCAAAATCCAACACCGACGATCTTCCACTTATCGACCTCAAACAAATGGAGCCGTCGAACCGGCTAACAAAAATATCAAAAGGATCATCCAGAAAATGGTCGAAAACTACACCGATTGGCCTAACAAGCTCCCATTCGCCTTATAGGGATACCGCACTTCGGTCAGAACCTCTACGGGAGCTACTCCTTACTCCCTGGTATACGGTATGGAAGCCGTTTTACCCGTCGAGCTAGAGATACCGTCTTTAAGGGTACCACTCGAAAGTCAAATCCCGGAAGTCGATTGGATACAATCCAGATACTATCAACTCTTCATGCTCAACGAGAAGAGGTTAAGAGCACTCCACTCTTCGCACATATATCAGTGGCATATAGCCAGACATTTCAACCGGTCAGTGAAACTCCGGGACATCAAAGAAGGAGACCTAGTCCTCAAAGAGATCAGGGTACCCATCACGGATCCAAGGGGTAAATTCAAGCCAAACTGGGCAGGCCCCTACATCGTTCAAAGGATCCTAAGCGGAGGAGCGGCCAAGATCTCCAACATTGATGGCCAAGAATTCACACAACTCACTAACCTGGACCAACTCAAATGGTTCTACACCTAATAAGCACCGGCAAACATGTCTCAGCAGACTTAGCACTAACTCTCATGCAAAAGTCTGTTAGAGCGCACGATCATACATGTATGTCGCTTAAGCAAAATTGGACTTCAAAAAAAATAAAAAATAAAAAATGACGATGAGCAAATGCTAACAAGAACTACAACTGGCCTAATTTCCCAACTGGGATACGTAGGCAACCTTTCCATAAGGTCCGGCCCTTTTAATAAATTTGCGCTCTAATGAATTCACCTCATTATCAGTCTTGAATCATTTAAAAGCTTTATACTTGCAATAACAAAAGCATTTCACAAACCAAAAGCTCATTTCATTGATTTAAGATTGTTTGATTACAAAGGCAACTCTTGGGCACAACACCCTTCATTACATAGCAACTTAAGCAACCAAAGAGTCCACCAGCTACAAACGGCCAGTAGACCACAAAAAAACAAAGCACAAAAAGCTAACACCACATCTTAAATGAACTTGACCCTAAGTGGTAGCCCTAGACTCCTACTCTTACAGATGCTTTGACGATTCGGCCTCGTTAGACATCTCCTCCACGTTGCCTTCTTTCTCCTTTCTCTTCTTTCTCTTCTCCTCCGTCTTTGTCTTTCCCTTGTCAAATGGACAAGGATATGCACTATTTCTCCTCCTCCCGCCTTCGTTAATGACAATGCTAGGGTTCCTAGGGGAATGACCTTCAGATCCATCAGCACCTCCAGAAGCTCGGTTACGCCATTCCTCAGTACTCCGAAGGGTGGCCCTTCTTTCAGTATTCTCACAAGTAACCCACGCTCGATACTCATCCGAGACATGAGTAGTCTCACAAACATCGGGCTTTCTCCAACGCGCGAGGCCTCTCAAGTACCTTTCCCAAACGGCAATGTAGGAGGTCTTGAGTGGCCTATTTGTGGCCGAGCACAATCATGAAAAGGGATGAGCTGCCTTAACTCGTATTGCCGCTTCACGCGACAAGGGAAGACGAAAGTAATTTGCCTAAGGCCAAGCACCCGGGTGTGCGGGGTGACCTCATGGCATCCCACCATGCTTCCCAAATGACACCAATAGATGTAATAGCGGATCACCAGAATATCCTCTATGTATTCCTTCCATTCTTTCATGCTCTTGTGAATATAATGCTTCCTACGTCCCGAAAAGTGCCTCGCCGAATACCGAATGGGATCAGCAGGCCTCTCAATCAGAGACAAGTGCTCCATGAGCCAGATCTGCCAAATACATGAAAAGTCAGCATCAATCCTAAAGAAAATAAGAAAAGTCACTTATAAAGAAAATTTTACCTGAAGAAAGTAGGGTCTCCCAGCATACACTCCCCTCCAATCAGCCTCAAGACTGTCTAGACCCAGTAAGGTCTCAGCAAGAACGAGGGGAAATGAAGAAGTGTCGCATTGAATCTGCTCCACGATCCTCAAGAGCGAAGCATCTCCCTAATTGGACCGTTCTCGCCCACGCACAAACAGAAAACGATGCAAGAGATAGAAAATAAAAGCACGCCTTTTATACCTCATGCCAACGACCTCCTTCGGATCCACCACGGTGGAAAAGAACAGAACAAGCCCGACCAAGTCAACTTGATCACCTTGTAGAAACGTCCCCGTCTTAGATCTGGAGAGGCCCAAGACACGTGCAGAGTCCCCACATAATCTTCCTCAACAGAAGGAAGGGCCGGAGGGGCACCACCTGGAAAGCCCAATATCGCCTCGAACTCCTCCACTAACGGACACAGCTCCTTGTTCCCAAAGCGGAAGACATGGAAAATGAGATCCCAATGCAAGATCGCTGCGTCAAGAAAGCCCCATAGGACCCTGACTTGCCTCAAAGAAAAGAAAACATTCAAGGAGAATGCACTCAAAGCTTGCCTCTCTTCTATTGATATGTCTTTCATCCATGCATCGAACACAACTTCAAACCTCGCCATTCTCTCAACAAAGAAAGCTCTCTTGAAGGAATGTGAATGTTCTAGAAGACCACCAAGTGGGATGAGAAAAATGCTCCCAAGTAAAGGGCTATTTATAGGCTCCAAAAACACCCCAAAACAGCAAAATGGGCAACAATAGGTCACCCCAAAACACCCCGGCGGCGCCCCCACCGGTTGGGCGGTCCCACCACCGGTTGGGCAGTCTCGCCATCGGTCTGGCAGTGGGAGTCCACCTGGGCCGGTCCAGCCCACCAACCTGGCGGGACCTCTAGCCACCACCTGTCCCGGTTTTCTTTGTCCTCCTCACACATCCCCTTTCTTGTGCACATCTCCATATTTCTCGGATTTGTTATCTTTCCATTTTTAAGGGGGGAAGTCGGTACCCTCCCTCGCTACGCTCACAACCGTGCCCAAACTACTAGCAGATTATGTGTTTTAGCGCGCTTTGCATTAATTTAACGTGTCAACCTGTCGTGTGAATAGACGGGAATTTTTCCCAAAAAGAACACTAACATAAATAACATGGTTAATTACAAAAATCCAAAAAGAACACTTTGCACATGTCTACAAACTTTTGCAGGTAATAACGTCAAAGCAAATACACAACAATAAGACTCAAATCTCAACCTGACCCGACTCCGGAACTAGTCCCAGAAGCAACACCTGAACCAGCCCTCGAAGTTGACTCCGGAGTGTCGCGAGATGAGGGAATCTCCTCGAACCTCCCCAATGGCCAACTAGGCTCCACGATGCACACTCTGTCCCCTTGCCTCTCCAACGGAAGGTCCTCCCAAGGCATTTCTGTACGATGATAATGCTCTATATCGCTCTAGAGGAATGACCCAGCCATCGCCGCTAGATCATCAGATAAGATCGGGGCGTCAGACCGAATCGGCACGCCACCAAACAAAGTACCTGGCACACCACAAAAAAATGGCCCCGGCATACCCAGGGACGTCCCGGGAACCCCAAGACAAAAGGCATTGATCCCGTCAAAGAAACTGATAGGCGACATCGAATCAGCACCAAATCCAAACCCCGAGGGACCCGCCTCATCTTGGGCCCGTCTAAAGGGTGTCAAGCCAACTAGTCCCCCGCCACTGTCTACCACTGAAGCACCAGAAGCACGGAAGGAAGGACCCGAGCCTCAACTCCCAAAGACAGGAGCTCTCCAGGTCGAGTCACCAATAGGTCCTCGAGCATCGCCACCCCGAAAAGGAGCCCGTGGAGCCTGTGGGTGTGGGCACGAACCCACATAGGGACCCTGCACGAGCAAGAGCGACATCAGAATACAAACAAACCCATGACCTGCGCATAATAAGAGACAAATACATTGTTACCTCAGAAGCCACTCCCTGCCCTATGCAGGACGACTGACGGTACATCTTCTTGAACCATGCCTTACAAGTATCAAGCATGGTGACCATCCGCCGACTCTGCTCCCTATTGAACTGCAAAGAAACAAAAATCATTCAGAGTGCGCAAAGGAGCCCCACGGGCCCCAACAAGAAAAACACCTACCCCTTTGCATCCTGGCGAGATGGCAGCGTCCAACATCGCATCCGAAACATCATGAGGAAGAGGAAGCCGACGAACGCGACCTCCATGCTCATCCATGTTCTCCACTTCGAGAATGGGGAGTACAGCCTCAACCTCTCCCACCTCATCGGGAACTGCGAACGGCACCAACAAAAGCATTTCAAGACGCCGCACACAATGGTATAAAGGCAAAGGAAAAGAAAACACTACCTCAGAACGGAAGTTCTCAGCCAGACGTTCCACCACGAACAATGCTCAAGTGGGACATACCCTCGAGGGTAGGCACGAGGTAACCGAAGCACGGAATCCCACTCATGGCCCGATCACGCCACCGTTGCCTCGAATACTTGTTCCAGAACATGGAATCAGGTGGATCCCATGGAACTAGAGACCACTCATAGCCGGGCACAAGCTGCCGGATCACCCTCTCTCCCAGCAGCCACTCAAAACGAAATGGGTGTGGGATTAACACCCTTCTCTGATCAGACTCAGTGGAACCCTCCTCAGTCGTAAGACTCTGCGCGTAACATTCCCATGGGAACCAAGAAACTTGCACAACACAGAAAAATAGCTCAAAAAAGACAACGACCCGTTTTTCCTATTAAAAGGAGCAGCCAAATACTTGCCCGGACATCAGATTCGCCAAAGCATCCCGCAAATTGCACAACCTCCGACGCCAACTCAAGTAGCCATCCCAACTACTCAATGCCGGTATTCTGGGGTTCTCCACGGTGATCTTGTGGACTAAGTTAGGAAAGTGCTCATACAGCCAAATCTGAAACATGCACACGACATGAATAGAAGAAAAGCCAACGAATGCAAATAAACAAATAACAGGGGAAGGACACATACATCTAACACCTGTGTCAGACCATGAGAAGCCACCTGTCCAACCGACTCATTACTAGAAGGCACCTCGCCGTCATCTAGCACCACTCGCCTTTTCTTGATCCTCTAACCACCCTTGTTTGTAAGAGGAAGCCGGGAGATCACCCTCAAACCCCGAATCAACGCGCCCCAAGCAGGCGAACCCCAGTCAAAGGCCGCTATGTCCTCAAAGCTCTCTCTCAAACACAGAAGTTAAAAAAGGCGTATCTTCGACTCCTTGTCTGAAGAGACAGTAGCACCAAGCAAGAGAGCAATAAACAAGCGGGCCACCTACGAGTCCATCGTGGTTCTCCTCCCAAGAGAAGGAAAGATCACGACCACACTTTTGACGGAAACCTTTGGTTTGAGACCAATCAACCGCTAAAAGGGCTCACCGAACAGGGCACGCAGCTCGGTCACGTTCCCTACCAAGTGATCACCGTACATAAGCGACCTCCCACGGCACGGAAGCCTAGAAATCATCGAGAACTCAAAGGGAGTGATCGTCATCTCACCTATGGGAATGTGGAACGTGTTAGTGGTATCCCAAAAGCGCTCCGCCAGCCCCCGGGATACGGCATTGTCCCCTGGACCCACGATCGACACAGCCTACACTAGACCACCAAAGCCAGCAGTCCTAACCATCCTCTTACTCTCATCCGACAAGGACGTGTAAGTGGAGAGAAGCCACGAGGTGCTGCCATAAACATGAAGAGAGTAATCCGCCTCCTGCAAGCAAGAAGGAAGCAATCAACCAAAAAACAAAAATGTATCGACAACATAACCACTAAACCTAAAAGGCATCTTTAGCACACCATTAAAAGACAAGACGACAGATCCAGCAAAAGTAGTTCAAAACAGCGGACTCCTTCTTCTCAGCACAAGGAAGTCCTAAGCATTGGACTCCTCTTATC
The DNA here is from genome assembly GCA_030267885.1 of Mesembryanthemum crystallinum. Classification (NCBI taxonomy): domain Eukaryota; kingdom Viridiplantae; phylum Streptophyta; class Magnoliopsida; order Caryophyllales; family Aizoaceae; genus Mesembryanthemum; species Mesembryanthemum crystallinum. Next base: position 5,583 of record BSSO01003320.1, on the reverse strand, counting down.
AACGAAACTCAACAAAGTAGTTCAAAACAGCGGACTACTTTTCGCACACAAGCAAGTCCTAAGCATCGGACTCCCACTATCCGTCCCACGCATGGAATATTATAGCAACAAGACATTCAAGCATCAAGAAGATACGAACTTACGTTCATGTGGCACCCCCTTCGCGAAAGGGGCTACCCCTTGATCAAGTCACTCGGCTCCCATGCCGTGCTCGGGTGGAAATCATACTTGAAGAACTCCCTCTGAGGCTGGTGAAGCCCCTCGTCCCTCGCCGACGATGGCTTCGCACCTCAAGGAAATGCCCTAACAAAGACGTCCGGCTTGTCACGTCTACGAGGGGCCATACCTAAAAAAGCACAAAATGATAAAACTTTCTCAGTTCACACTAAATTGAGAGAATTCATTCAAAATACAAAATGGGTTATTCGTTTACCCAAAACCGGTCACAAGCACCACTGGTTCATACCAAACTAAGGCGCTATCCCAACGGCTTTAAGTTGACGAAAATCAAAATTTCGGCAGCATAACGGCACCACCACATCTACCCCAAAATTTTCAAGAGGATAGTACACACTATTAGACCACTCACAAGCTCCATGCAAGTCGATCACGTTCTAAATTTGCACCCATTATGGAAAATTCAAAATCATGCCCTAATCACTAGTTCATACAACTAAGCAGTTCTTAAGCATGCTACAAGCGATAATAAGCAAAAAACAAGCACCCAAGCCAGCACAATCAACAATGGTGGGCCTCGAACGCCATTTTTCTCTCTCCTCAAGAACTCAAAATTCAAACTTACGGTTCAGACCAAACTAACGAGGTCCCTAGCACTATTGAGCATCCACAACATGCAAGTCACCAAAATTCAAGCTCAAATGGCACCATATAAGCCAAAAATTGGGTCTTTTCACTTAAAAACCCACAAACATTCAACATGCAAAAACTCAAGCAAAATCAACCAAAATTGACAAAATAAGGTAAGAATCACTTACTAGCAAGCAATGTGGTCGATTTGGTGCGAAATCCAAGCAAAACGGTGCGCTTGAGAGCATTTTAGAGAGAGAAGGAGCTCAAAGGGGGCCGTAAATGGAGGTTTTCGGCCTCCCTTGGACGGGTGAGCTCGGACCAGCTGGACCGGGCTCCCACCGGTTCAGCAGTAGGGCCTACGTCAGGCCGGTCCGAGACCCGGTCCGGGTCCTCCCCTTTTTCCTCCTACCTCCCGCGCTTCCCATTGCTACTTGACCCAACGGACTTCCGCGCCAAATTCCAGGTCGGCCTCGATTCAAATTTTGACAGTTGCCAAACAGTTCAACAGGTAAAATATATCTCTCCTACCCATTCGCAAGCTTTCCAAAACACCCATTTCTGGGTCCAAATTTTTCCAAAACCCGATTTCACTCGGTATTTGTAATATGAAATTTTCCACTAAAACCGAATTTAATTCGGTATTTTTCGCAAAAGCAAAGTTTTAGTAGTTTGAGAGAATAAAACTCAATTTATCCCTCTCATTCAATAGGTGAACCCTCACCTTGATACACATCAAAACCCGATTTAATTCGATATTTTTCGCAAAGAGCAAAATTTTAGTAGTTTGAGAGAATAAAATTCAATTTATCCCTCTCATTCAACAGGTGAACCCTCACCTTAATACACATCAAAACCCGATATTGTTCGGTATTTTTCGCAAACGCAAAGTTTTAGCAGTTTGAGAGCATAAAATCCGATTTGTTCCTCTCATTCAACAGGTGAGCACTCACCTCAACACACATTAAACCCGATTCTACTCGGTACTTGCAAAAAATAGGTTTTTGACAAACCTTTTCAACAGTCCGAGAGAATGAAATCCAATTTAATCCTCTTATTCAATAGGTGATCACCCACCTTTATACACATGTCCCTCCCTAGTAATAGTCAGGAAACGCCATCCCAGGCGGCTCTGGACTACTTTGACCCTCGCTCTTTCCCGAGCTCGGTCAAAGTGGGGGCTTCTGTAAACACCCCACCCGGTGTCTCCTATGTCCTCCACCGCCCGATGACGAAACCATAGCATGCTCGAAGATGATGAACCTCCTACAAACGTGAGACCCCGAGAAGATGTAACCCAAAACTCTCACCATCACAAAATTTCCCTTGTCATAAGCTTTCCAGAACTTTAAATGGATCTCAGAATCCCAGATCAAAAGTTATGGCCATTTAAAGGTTTCGGCACAAAATCGAGACATGGAGCAACAAACGGATCAAATATCCGCCCAAAAACCCGCAAAAAGAGCAAATGGACACAGATCCATAGGTACATACCAGATTAGGAAAAGTAAGTACGCTTTGACTTCCAGTTCTTGATCAATCGGAAGCGTGTCGTACCGTTGACCACGCTCCCCGCCAGAGCGTGGGAGAGACCGTCCAAACGTCCCCAGGACCGCTCGAAAGGTCTCAGCACACCCCGCCAAGCCAGTGGGAACGCACCTGGGCTGGCGCGAAGTTTCCAGCTGATATACCTGCTCGGCCTTCCTTAATTGTGAAGTTTTAGCTCATTATATATATGTCCTCTCCCCTTCATTCTCAAGTGTGGAAAATTGAGAGCTCAAGTGAGAAAAGCAAGGTGTAATTGGAAACAATTATGGGATTCTTAAGGCTAGAATCACCTTTTTGAGGAAAATTCACACCAAGAGAGATCACCTTCTAGCACCACAAAAATCACATCCAAATCACATCACCACACAAATATTCACAAAAACTCCCAAAAGGCCGTCGTCAACTTGGGGTCTTATTCTTCAGGAATCCCTCACTCGGAGGTCCTAATCCAAGGTAGTCCTCCCGAGGGCGATCATCAAGGGTTACTCCTTTTATGCTTTTGTAATTATTTTCGTGTGCTTGCTCATGTGAAATCAATCTCATACGAATTGAATCTCATGTTCACTCGGCTAAATCTCACCTAATACAAAAGCATGTTCACATAATTTTTATTGCTTTCCAAGCATGTAAACTATTGATAAAGCTCTAGGTTTAATTGGTGCACTAATCATTCGTGATTTTAATCCATCAATTAACCCCATGAGTTTAATAAAATTTGTCCACAAAGGTGCAAATGTGACCACCTTTATAAATCTCTTTGTTAGTAAATACGTGACAACCCACATAGCAAAGGTAGTCAAGGGGTAAAAATATTGCATGCTTGTCATTTGAAATAAAGGGCAAAATCCGCTTTCGATCCATTTGAATAGATTTCACATTCCCAAACCCGAGTCTCTCTTCTGGCAAAATATGAAGTCACGCCCGGGAATAGGGCGCATTTTGGCCTAATCATGATATCTCTCTAGATATTCGTGTTTGGCGCCTTTACGGTATCATATTTCTAAAATATGGTGGCGACTTCCTCACCTTGCAAATCGAACAAAACATGATAAAAACGGTCATGACGATCCCCAATAAACAAGAGAAACCCCCCCCCCCAAAAAAAAAAACCACGCATGCAGGAAATGGGGGGGCCGGCCGACGGGTTCCGGGGTCCCACACTAGGACATCTTAGACAAGTGTTTGAGCGTTTGAGAGAGCAAAAATTGTATGGTAAGCTTGAAAAATGTACTTTTATGGTTCCTAGTGTAGTCTTCTTAGACTATGTCATCTCGGATGAAGGAGTCAAGGTTGATCCCTTCAAGGTGAAAGCTATTTCTACATGGCCTACTCCAAAGAACGTGCATGAGGTACGAAGTTTTCATGGTTTGGCTTCTTTCTATATGCGTTTCATTCGTGATTTCTCTTCTATTATGGCGCCTATTACTGAGTTAACCAAGAAAGGGGAGTTTGTTTCTCCTAGTGCACAAAAGGCGTTTGAAACTATCAAAGAACGCTTAAGCTCTGCACCTATTCTTGCTTTGCCTAACTTTGACAAACTCTTTGAAGTGGAGTGTGATGCATGTGGAGTTGGTATAGGGGTTGTCCTAGTTCAAGAGAAGCGTCCCATAGCCTATTTTAGCGAGAAACTCAATGAGGCCAAGTCGAAGTATTCTACATATGATCGAGAGTTCTATGATCGTTCGTGCTTTGGATCATTGGTCTCACTACCTAAGGCCTAAATCGTTTGTTCTACACTCCAATCATGAAGCTTTGAAGTATATCCATGGCCAACAAAAGCTCAATCCAAGACATGCTAAATTGGTAGAGTTTTTACAAAGTTTTACTTTCTTTTCTCAATATAAAGATGGCAAGTCTAACATTATTGCAGATGCACTCTCAAGGAGATATAGTCTTCTCACTACCTTGGAGTTTCGTTTACTTGGGTTTGAACAACTCAAGGAGTATTACAAAGACAACCAAGACTTTCCCAAGGACTTTGAAGGGAGTGTGAACCAGTCGCATGGTCTATTCACCATCTAAGATGGGTTCCTATTCAAGGGGAATCGTTTATGCGTCTCTAATTGCTCTATAAGGGGGTTACTAGTTCGTGAAGCCCATGGTGGAGGACTTGCTGGTTACTTTGGGGTTACCAAGACCCTAGACATCTTGAGTGAACACTTCTATTGGCCACGCATGATCGAAGATGTACACGCTATTGTAAAATTCAAGAGTCTCTTTCATAAGGGGCATTACACTCCATTGTCGGTTCCAAATTATCCATGGGAAGGAGTTAGCATGGATTTCATAGTTGGGTTGCCAAGGACTCTACGAGGAAGAGATGCTATCATGGTAGTTGTTGACAGATTCTCCAAGATGGCTCACTTTGTTCCTTGTCACAAGACGGATGATGCTGTAATACCCCGGTTTTCGAGAAATAAAATCGTTAAAAATCGAGCCGAAAATCCTGCAGAGTTTCGTTTGTAAATTCAATAAATCAGCCAATAAGGCATAATATACAAAACCTGTTCAAAACAATCCACCAAAACCCAAGGCGTTACGGCCGCACTCCACTCAACAGGAGAGTGCAAGGTTATTCAAAATTCAACAATACAACCAATATCTGTAATGGTCTATTTATTACAACATTACCAAAATAGAAAATAAATGATAACTCAAATACAACTGTATCTTCAGAGTAACTCTATACGAGTGACAGCGGAAGCAAACGATATCCTCACGTCAAACAGACCTGTAAAACCATTCTACCAGTCTACTCCCAAAATGTGACAAATTCACATAGGATCATCGTAGCCCCACCATAAGAAGAAGACATGGGGGAAAATGAAAATAACACGTCAGCAAAATTGCTGGTAACCACACTCCATCGAGGGTAAAAATAATCACAACAATAAAATATATATAGATGTATATATAATAGATGTATATATATATAGATGTATATATATATAGATGTATATATAATAGACATAAATTAGGGAGTTATAAATAGAGATGTAGAGAGTTGAAATCACAACTAAGGTCGATTGACCTCCAAGACAAGTCCTATAGTCAACTAGCTATAGACTAGCCAATAACATCTCAAAGAATTTCACGAATAACTCAACTTGCTTCTAAAACCAAATAGTGTGCCAATTACTCTCAATCGTCGAATCCTAGTCTCGACCATGTGGCTACGTGGACCAATAACTCAAAAAGAAAACAGAATTCTCAATAAGCATAGCCAAT